>VZSC01018826.1:69553-96809 GCA_013398225.1 Steatornis caripensis
TGTAACCAAGTTCACTGGTTTACGAAGATGATGATATGGTCTCTGATGATCACTACAACTGTGGGCTTCATTCCTCAAAACAAAAAGATTTGAAGAAAGTATATTAACAGACAGCAACAGCAGCTCACTCTTCTATTATTTTTTTCTTTTTAACTCACCAAGTAGCTTTCTTATGGAAGGATACAGAGTGTGAGGGCATGAGGTAAGAAATCCAGTAATGAATCTGGGAACTATTATTATCATCACTGCTATCATCACTGCAATATAGTTAGGAATTAAAAGGAATTTAATGTGGTATAACATTTATATCAAACTCACACTGTACATAATACTCAGCAGAAAGGTTTTCAAGAAAACTGCAAAGCAGCCTTGTTCTCTGTGAATCCAAATTATGAATAATGACAAGTTCAGACTTAACTACTACATAGTCATTGTTCTTATAAAATACTGAGGCCTTAAATAATTGTAAATATGAAACAAATACTAAGTCTTACCCCAGAGATAAGAAACACTTTACAGAAGTCCAAAACAGGTAAAATCTGCAAAAAACTGGCAGCTTCCAGCGTGTCCTGAAGGTTGTCCATGTTAAGGGAAAGTTTTGCAGTATAAATAAAATCAATGATCTTCTTCAGGCCTATTTTGTTCACACCATGAAGCTTAATGCACATTAAATCCTGTTCCTTCATTCCTCCTGAAAAAGACATGTAGGTAAGTTTATATCATCATTTTGATTGGATTGAAATAATTTCATAAACTTAAATTAAAAATACAATTTTAAAGTTTAATTTAAAAATCCACATGCAAGGGTAGAGAGAACACAACTACACAGAGTTGTCTGTAGTCCTGGGCTGATTCACGCACAACACCGAACACGTGTCTGAGTGTCCAAACGATGGCAATTTGGAGATAGCAGCATGCATTACTGTAACAAAAACACCACCTGTGAACATAGCCTTGAAGTAATCACTTGCAGAAGCCATCATTGCTCTGTGAACAGGAAACACTTCATCACCATCTCCTGGAACAAGCGTCACATCACAAAGCAAACCTTCCACTCGCAGTTGGTCAAAACCCTGCAAGAAGAGCATAATGCGAAGCATCCATTTGATTTGGGAGGAGAATAGGAACCTCTTTCGTTTCCCTTATGTAAATCCTTATTTACTTTTATGTACATATGTAATGTAGTTCCAAAAAGTGACTAAGAAATAATTTGTCATCTCACAACCACTATTTCTAATATAGTCAATGATAATTATTCACTGGAAAGCAAGCAGAATAATTATTATTTTCCAGAGATGGCTGAAGAACGCAAAGTACACTGGGCCTTCAAAAGTAGTTTTATTCCGCTAATTAAGTTATTGTCAGGAAGCAGTTTGTTTTGTAAGCTTGCACTCCAGCAACTGTTCCAGGTAGGGACTGATACCATTTTCGGACCCACGCTTTCTAGACATATATACATTTTATATATTTCTGTTCCATACCAATTTAAGTGCTTCGCAACGTAAGAGGCTGCAAAATACTGGGGCCTGAAAAGAAATTTACTACTGAAGTTATGTGGCAGAAACTCCAAAATAGGCTCACATTCTATATCCAATCTTTTCTGAATTACTTATGAAGGCTAACTGTAATAAAACAAAAAGTCATCCACAACAGCAGCAACATTTTCCTCTAAAGATATGCCTGGTTGAGAATACTGGAGGATGGGTGGAATACTTGCCTCCTTCATGCACTGCGGAACAGAAGCTCAAGCATAAAATAATTTCCTTCAGCCAGGCATGTCTGATGTCTTTCTAGTACTAACAAGAATGTAAATATTGTCCTTATAGATTTAACACTTAGAGAAGTTTTGGCATCAGCCCACATGGTTTAAAATTTAAGATATCTTAAAGCAAGGCTGTATTTTCAAAACTGCAGAGGTAAATAGAAATGAACATTCAAATTTTTTGCATAGAAAAGAACAGAATGCAAATGAAAAAATTAGTATTAGCTCCAATAAATCAGAAGCCAAACACAGGATTATATAAAACTAACGTGTTTCAATGACTCAAACAACTTGCCCACAAACAAGGCTTTACAACTACCGGTTATCCATTTGCTCAAATTTTGGAGAAAAAAAAATTGAGTGAGGAGGAAGTAAGAAGCTGTGAACACTTTGCCTAGTCTTCAAGTAAGGGAGAGCTATGTGCAGACGCTCAAGCCTTAGAAATTGAAACAAAAGAATCACTAGTTTCTCAGAATTAAAAAAAAAAGACAAAGAAAAAAAGACATCAAATTTCTGTCCCAGAACTTAGGCAGTCTATTTAGGCAGCAAATTGCAAAAGTAAGTGGCAGTTCTCCAAGGAGTCACACCATACAGAAGTCGTCTGCACTCCCGAGAATGACTGCGTCGGAAAGCAGCAAGCTGTAAGCTTGACGCTGTATTGCATGTAAAAGATCCAGCAGAAACAAGAAGTTAAAACTACTTTACATTTAAACTCTTAAAGCTTCAGAGAGGATAACATTTTTATCCGTTACAGAAATGTTCTACCATATGGCAGTGCCATACAGTCAGACCCAGCCCAGGGCGTTACACCAAACCTGGCAGGGCTCTGCCATCTTAGGGACATGAAGAAGGAGCATGGAGCTCTCCTTATCACATCCCTAAGGCAGCTTTCACACAGGAGATGGGACAAGTGTTTGCCTAACAGAATTACATTATTCTATTCAAGTGAGCTTATTTAATACAGTTGTCACGTACTACCTCCGAGAAATTGAAAGTGGACAGGGATAAAAGCCAAGGAAAAGGCCGGTGTTTTTTTCAAGCTGTTGCTAAAAGTCAAACATTTAACTCGCAGGAAAAGAAGTTACAAGCCATGCTTGCTTGTGGTCACCGTCAGCACAGCACGCTAACATGCATTGTTTTGAGGCTTTTTAGGTCTGATAAAATCTACTGAGTGGAGGCATTGTTTAGAGCAGCCAAAATTCTCAGTACAGATCAACAATGACACAAGAATATTTAGTTACCTGTAATACCACAGAACTGTGAGTATTGCTGGTGAAAAATCTTGTGGTCCCTGTCTTAGAAGACTGCAGATGGGCAGAGACACCCATATCGCTGCTACCAAGAGATACTTTCATATGAGGATCCTCCTCTTCCACCAGAGATCTAAGAAGATTAGAACAAAGCAACCTTAAGACCAAACTCATTTTCCTTCAGTGCTCTTGTGTATTAAAACCACAGCCTTCTGGGATGAAACGTAACCACATAGAGGCTATCAGTCAAAAACCAGCAGGTGACAGAACCAGTCCTCAGTGACCCGCCTTCAGCTAATCCAAGAAAGTGAAGCATTAACAGTGTCTACAACAGCATAACTTCAAAAACTTAATTTTCGGCTAATAAATTTTTCCTTTTCCTTCCACCTCCCTGATTAAGGTAGTTGCACACTGTTTTATTTCTATGTGCTTCCAGTATTGTAGGATGCTTGCAGGGGGTTCATCCAGTTTTCAAAATCAAGTACCTTACCAGATTGCCAAGGAAAGCTAGAAGATTGAAATTCTAAGTGTAATACTAAAGTTCAGTAATTTCATTCTTATGGCTTGCATTATCTTGCTCAAATATTAACATAATAATAGAAAATACAGGTAGTGGAGTTTCAAGCTATAACTTTAAGCCACCTTTAGAAACACAGAACTAGAAGAATTCCTTTAGGACATGATTTCCAATATTTTGCTGCTGCAGGCAACCACTCCATTAATTTTATTTTAAGGTTTGCTAGTGTAACATTAATAGTTATGTTTTTGATTCCAAGCAATTACTGTCCAAATCTACATAAGAAGGGCTAATTTTAGGTAGAACTGTTAAAGAATTACTGTGCTATTATTAGCCTTCCATTGTAATCTTGAGATGTAAATTAGGTTTACATAAAGAGATATGCATATAAGATTCTAACTACCCTAACCTGTAATTATTATAAAATGTAAATAAATTTCCTTTCCAGAAATATTAACAATAAATAGTTCCTGTAATTTCTGTGATCTAATGTACTACCTATTAGCATGCATAGCGGTATAATGCATATATACACAATATTAATTAGCAAACGTAAGCTGCTAATCCACAGATGAGGGCATCTTCATTCTTAATAAAGATTCCGTATTTCAAAAAAGGTTCACAGCAGTTTGACTTAAATGCCGCAAATCTCAGATACAAAAGTTTTCCAAATTTTAAAGGTGCAGGTTAAAACATTGGCCTCCAAGCTAGTTTCAGAAATTACTTTAAATAAGTGACAAGAATGTGCCTAAATTCTGTGCCCTCCCCCACCCCCGAATTTTGACTGCGATCACTATGAAAGGACAAATTCGGAATTTGCAGATAAAGAAATAATTTTCATAATTTTTTCCCCCTCAGAAAAGTTTCTTTCTTTTCTGAAAAAAAATTTACCCCCACCTTCTTTGGATACATGGACTATGCAGAGCAGTTTCTGAAACTCACACATCACCCTCGTAGCACTCATGTGAGTTGTTCAAACCCATAAGCACATAAGGTCAGCTATGAAAACATATTCAAAACAAATTCATCATTCAACAGTGTACATGGGTTTGAAACAGTGAGATTTTATGCACACAGACGTAACAACAGATTGTAGGAACAAGGGTACATCTAAATAGCTTTGACTTCTAAAGTGGCAACCCAATGCTCAGACATCTGAAAAAATTAATAAATGTGGATGTACTGCAGCATGCAAGAATTGTGTGATTTTTTTGAAACAGAATTATCTCTATTTTATAAAACCAATCCAGAGTGTAATTTCAGTAAAATTTTACAGGGTACATCTTAGAAAAGTGCTCTCCAAATGATCTTTGGTATCCATCCAACAAATGCATACAACGACATAACACAGGAGCAAAGCAGTTGCTAGTTCATGACCCAAAATATTTTTGTTCACTTTGTTCTACAGTGTTTTGGGTCTGGGGTTTTTGTGCTTGCTTGTTTGTTTTAGTACAATCACATCAAGGAAAGGGTCTAACATACTTTCAAAGGACATCCAGTCTCTAAATCTGTACATGTCTTTCTAAGAAGAAATATAAAATAATGCAGGGAGACTTGTAAGTGTGCATGGGAAGGAACCGCAGATTCAGCTAGCATGAATCTGACTATTCGCTCTTGAAAGATCTTCCTGAAATGTCAGATCAGGTAGCCATTACACAAAGACGCTTTTAAAATACTTTTTATAAACTCAGAAGGAAATAGAAGATGTACAAATCAGTTAAAATAGTTTGGAAAAGAAACGTACAAGTAAACCAACTTTCCTGGCTGTTTGGAGAGGGCTTTTCACCATGTTTGCCACATACACTACGCTACTTTACTTCCTGGCAGCCAGCATACTTCATAAGCTTTACAAATGAAGGCAAAGACCTCGACCATGATTCATTTATTCCCAGAATGGCAGTGATAATGGAAGCATTCTTCCAAACAGCCCACATTACATACAACTTTCCAAGCTTTGTCCTAAGAGGTCCTCTGTAGCACAAGTTGCCTTGTTACAACTGCATGGCCAGCAGAGAGCTTACAATATATTTCAAAATACTTGCAATACTTAAAAGTACACATTTGACATGCCAGCTGCTGCTATAAGCAGTTATTTCCCCTACCTGATATTCAATACATAATGGGCAGTTGCCTACTATCTATATCACATGTATAAGCTCAGCAGCTCACAACTTGACGCTATTCTGCAGCAGACATTTTCACTATTTCTCTTCCACATCTGCTGTTATGAATGTACAGGCACTTGTGTGTGTGAATTGGACACTAAAAATTGCAAACTTCCACATTCTAAAAATCCACCAGAATATAAATGTTACAGTTCTACTCTCAAACATTAACTTGGCTGCATATGACTCCACAAAAATAAACTTATTAAAAGATAAGAGATTATATTATTCCTATTCTGGTTTTTGCTTTATACCTAAACAGCTATGACAAAAAAATTGTAAGGTTCCCCCCCTTCCTTAAAATACACCACCTTTTTTACCTACAGCTTAACAGGTTCGGAAGGCCGAGCACCCTCTCCCGTTACGCAGGATTAAGGAGCTAGTTTTGGCAGAAGTTACAATGCAAGTCAGCAATAAGATCTGGCAACAGCACGCTGATCCCCTGAATCCCAGCCTTGTGACATTCACCTAGGAGGAAAGAGCATTCCCGGAGCGACCAGAAATTATGAGTTTGGCTTTGCACCAGTTTCAGCATCTAACTTCACACAACAAAAGAAACCATTCTTTGTAAGACAAAGTGAAAACGCAGCTATTACGCGCTGTGTTGATACCAATACACAAAGAAACAGCAGAACCCAAGCACTGTATCATATACAACGAGAATAATTTAAAACTACCCTGCGAAGAAATTTTAAACTATTCAGAATATAACTTCCGTTTGGGGTGCTGTAAAGTGAATATTCAGAAATAACTCTGCCATTCACACCCAGAACAGATGGGTAACATGCTTTATATCCGACCAAATTCCTGACAAAAACACAGTAAGTACATCTGTCTTGTTTGGACACTTACCAGAGGTGTTATTTACATTCATTAACATGGGTCTGCTAAGCACTATAATTAATTAGATAATAATGAACGTAAACATACCAATTTTTTTACTTTATTGTAAGTACAGTATATCACAATTAAGCATACTACCAAAGAAGAAAGCTAATTCATTTTCTAATTAACTTTATTGTTCTGATCAATAGAAATCATTAAACAAGAAGCGCAGCAGCAGCATTTTTAACCAGGGCTAGAAAAATGTTGGGAGAGACAGCTAAAAATGCAGTAACATGTAGTGACAATTCACAACAAGTTGCTCTAAATGCGCATATTCACACCACTACTTGGGCTGGAGAGGTTTGAACATTACAGTGTTAAGAATCAAGGAATGCTGGCGTTTAATGTGAAACAAATATTGCAGAGGAGCTGCCTGACTCTTCCTGCAGCCTCTGGGAAGCAGTGGCTCGCAGTTCAGAGAACGGCGCTGAAGGTTAATTAGTTGCTATCACAGAATACGCTGTCAGTCAGAATATTCTTTCTAACATTACGTTGATTCTTTCAAGTACAGTATTGTTTTTCCCCAGCTACTGTAAGCAAATGTGCTTCTGTCACGACTCCAAGTTAATATTTCAAGTACTTCCAACTGGTATTTTTATAGCGATGAAATATGGAGTCTGCATTATATGGATNGTATTGTTTTTTCCCCAGCTACTGTAAGCAAATGTGCTTCTGTCACGACTCCAAGTTAATATTTCAAGTACTTCCAACTGGTATTTTTATAGCGATGAAATATGGAGTCTGCATTATATGGATATTAATTCTATATCTTAATTTCCTAACTTCCTGACAGTTTTGATGAAAAATATCTTTGCTTTTTACCATGTAAAAAAAGAGCTAAAAGTAAGTTTTCTGCCTGTAGATGACTGTCCACTATATTCACTTTCACTTATTTTCTCTCTAAAGATACTATTTTTAATCTTGTTCATCTGCTAAAAGGTACCTGAACACCCTCTTTGACAATCTGTGCAATTAGCAATTACTTTAGAACTAGAAAGAAGACTGTAAGCCAAATGCCATGCTATGGAAAAAAAAAAACCCTCCCGACAATAGTTCAAGAGTCTTGTCAAGCTAATGTAAAGCTACACTGATTTTCTGGGGTTTGGTTGTTTTGGGGTTTTATTTGTTTGGCGTTGTTTTTTTTTTTTGTAGCACAGGCAGAGGAAAAGCACAGCTAAGCATCAGCCTATTGGAGAAAATAGAGTTTGAATTGGAACAATCCAGTAGTATTATTTAATATTTCATTGATTTAAAAGTAACAGCTTCAGTGGCTTTTAAATATTATCGGGTATATAATTCCCTAAATCTTCTCACAATACAGGACAAAATATGGTGAGGAAACAACAGGAACTTCAAGTTGACTTCTGTTCATAAAAAGAAGATTGGAAGTAATCTCAATGGGTCTTTGTGAGTTTCCACGTTTCATTACTAGCCCCTGCACATACAGAAGTGGCACAAGTAAATATCTAGACTGGCATAAACATTAAGGAGCTTACTATTCCATGAGAATACTAAATAAGCAATTTGAAAACACACAGACTGACCAAACTATTTACAGGACTTCTGTCTACTACTGCTCCCAATTCTGTATGCAATCTATAGATTACTTGCAGTGAATTATGGAAACTGCAAACTGACTTTAAAGGAGAAACTGAAATATGTATGCAGCATATACACAGAGCCGCTAACTCTGTGACCAGGACAGGATACAAGACCCTGTAGCTGGACCCAGAATCTGAACTTTACTCCCTCAATCCTTAGCTGAAGGCTTGCTAACAAACATAGCTGCCCGCATCTCTAGCATAATTGCTATTTGTACCTTCCTTCAAAATATGATTTAAGTACTGGAACTTTTATCTTCAAATGCACAAATATTTAACAGGCTGGAGTTACATCATGATTTGCAGAGGCAAACTGCTTTCTAAAGCACTTAGCAAATATTAACCTGTTAAAACAGTTCAGATGCATCCAGGAACCTGTGGAAACTATGACAATTTTTGCTCTCAACTAGAATATTCAGATCATGGAGTTGCCATTTTGCAGAGAGGTCAGTGGTAGGAATGAAATAAAATATTATGATGTTTTCTTCAGAAGTAGTTGAATTCATTCTGATGCAACAGAAACAAGGCAACTATGAATAGTCTTGGGGATTTGTTCATTTATATCAGTAAACTATTGATCTGTTTGAAATTCTCAGAGGATGGTGCACAGTCTTTGAAAACAAAGTAGGGAGATCAGCCTACAGCTACAGTTATTTTAGAGTGTATGTTCTCTGATTTATTTCAAACCCAGTCTTTACATAACTCAGTAAAAGCTTGCCAAAGCCATGTTGGCCAGACAGTGAATTCTTAATTTGGTGAAGCTCAATAGCTTGTTTTTGAAGGATTATAACCTTATTTTCTCTGTCAAATTACTGTTCAATGAACTGTGACTGCAAGTGTTCTGGTCACTGGTAAATGGCATCTTCAGCAATCACTCCTGGCATGTGCCAGTACTCTGGTATTTATCAGCAAACAAAGAACCGGATTTCAATTTCCTATTAAGAAATACTTATTACAAGACAAATCTTTACTATTTGATGATCTATGAAAAAAATCTGGTATATTACAGGGCTATCCTACACATGCAGCTATGCATGTATTTTGCTAATGAGCCTATTAATGAAAAGGGCAGTAAAATACAATGAAACTTTCATTTAGTATTATGCATACAAAGTAAAGAATTACTCTGTATCTAATCTGCCAAAAAGTATTTTAGTATGCTTAGTCTGACAAAAAATAATTTAAGTATTGACTATCTTACTGTCTTGCTATCATGAACAGATGTTCCAGCTTTGTGGGTAATAAATTTAGGAATTTTCCAACAAATTACATGGCCACCTAGGAGCTCAATAAGCATAACTGATATGGCAGCACTGCACAAAAGAAAATCTCATTATGCTTCTGTTCAGAAATTCAAATATTAATGTAATGTAGATGAACAAATTACACAATCATGATATTTCACACTTCTTCCATTCCTTATTTTCTACCCATACAATTTCAGGAAATCTTTTACTCTGGCAAAGAAGTTACTTTTACACTTGTCCTCCCCTAAAATAACATCTCATCCTTTCACTACTATTTTTTAACAGGAGTTTCTAACTTAATTCCTTTGTGGTATCAGTAACCCAGTAAAACTAGCCAATTTTATCATTTGTTAATGGCTTATTACAAAAATACAGCAGAAGTTTCTATAGAAAATGCAAGTTTACATTTTAAAATAGATACATGACTCCAGCTAGAAGAGGAAAACAAAGACCAAAGGTCATTTTTGTTCCAGTAAGTTGACAGAGCAAGTTAACTCCTCTCTTAAGAGACCAACCAACATGGTCAGCAAACTTCAGCTTTTGCTTTGGGGGCATATGTACTGACACAGGCTGCTGCTAAACATCTGAAAGTAGGATGAACACAACAGCACCACTGGCAGGCAGGACCTAAATCACTTTGTATCACCTCTGTAACATACACAAAGCATTGGGAGTAGTAATGCCTTTTTTCCCCTTTCTTGTTATGATCACTAGTCCCACGCTATTAGCTTCGCATGTCGCTGTTTTTACTGAACAGTTTAACAGCTGTATTTTTAATAGATGAACTAGAGGCTGACAATGTAACCAGAAACACTGCATTTATCAGGTTACTGCATTTCTGAAAAAATGTCATTTTGGTGCTGTTCACTTCAAAGAGGCCACCACAACCAGCAGTTTGCCAACCTTTACCTCAGGAGAATTAACACTGCATTTTAACTACTGTGGGTGCAATTTTCAGAAGTAGCTACAGCAGCTAGTGCAGAATTCTGCTCACCTTAGGCAATGTTGAATATCTCACTTTTTACACCTCACCTTGTTTCTAGATTAGAAGCACAGCAGTAACAGCAGAATATTTAAACATTTGTTTAGTAACATGATACTGATCTCTTCTAAGTCTCCACTCAGGGAGCGAGGCAATAAAACTTACTGTTTCTTAAACTAAAAAACAAATAGCTGTTCCTATATCCATTTTCCACCTTTCTCTAAACTAAGGCTGTTCTGTAAAAGGAGAACAGAAAACCAGGCTCTATAGAACAGAGCAAAACAGCCAAAGTGGGATTTTTATTTTCACAAGCCTCTGGCCAAGGGCAGCAGGAGAGGAGGATATCCAACCCCCCAAAATCAGCAGAGAAGGACAAAGATCATTTCTGGACACGTGCTGATGGGCAGCAAGGAGAGGCAGGTAGCTCATCAACTTTAACTGCTGTTTGGACACAGTTACAGCATGAGATGCTCATTGCAATGACCAGCTTAAGAAGGTGTCTAAAGGGGAAATTAAGCACTGAAGCAGCGTAGCCTGAGCAGTTCTGCAAGCACAATCACCAAAGGTAGCAAGGCCACATGGGAAACAACATACACAAACTGACTTGAAGGACAGGAACACTGAACCTTGTTCAACCAGAGTCAGGCTCAAGGTAACCTACTTAAGCTATTCTAGAAGCAAAGTTCTGGACACTAGTGCATATATGTCCAGCCTTTAACCTTTCTTCTTTTTTTTTTTTTTAATACAGTCAAGTCTCTTTGGACTTCAACAAAGAATCATCATCTTGAGAAAAAGTTTCTGCTCAAGCACACGAGCCCACGATGTCAACAGAAAAAACAAAGGCTACTAGAAACACTCAGATGATTGAAGACATGATCACTGTTCCAAATGCCAATGGATCTCGGTGGAAAGGAGGACAACACAGAAATGAGGATATTGCCAACATCACTTGAACCTTTTTGTATCACTTTCTAGTAAGGCCACACTGAACAAACCCAGCACAAAATTAGGTCCCACAAAGCCAAAAGAAGAGGACTGAGCAACATCATCAACCATTTTGGTGTGATTTCCCAAGGATATGCACACAGAAAATATTCTCCTCAAAATTCCTTTTTAAACAACTAAACTATCAGAGGTCTCAAGCTGTTTGCAGCATAATTACAGCACGCTGGTTAATGCACATTTGTTTTCCACAGAAACAAAGCAATGTTTGGCTCAGTCATTGCTATTAAGCTTTTGTTCCTAACAGTATTTAGTCTCTCTGGGAGCCTTAGTATCACATCCGCATTTATCTATTTGACAAAGGGTTTATATTCATTGAGCCATTCGTAGCTTAGATTTGCAGACTCAGATTGTTTAACGATGCTAAATTAGAAACGGTTCTGTAATGACTTTTTGCCAAAGCTGGCGATATCTATTGATTCCTACTATTAAATATTAAAAAAAGCAAAGCAAATACACATGCTTTGTAGCTCTTATGCAGATCTACTTTATTTCCTTGACATTCAAAAAGATAAAATACAGCAGTCACTCCAAGGTTTCACTGTTGAGGCTGGACTGACATGGCACATTCTATTCTCTGCCCTTTATATTTAGTCTTAAGCATTCAAAGGACAAGTAATAATTTTAGCTAGGCAGCTTAATACCTCCTGTGCATTACAGAACACTTTAAAACATGATGCATGCACCAGCAGATTACAGTTCTATCTGAAATATCTTTAAAGTTAGTTTTCATACATGTGGAAATTGTTACGTTTGCAGAATGGTCCCTCAGAGACAAAAACCTGTATATGTCTAAGGTGGGACCTACACATTCAAGATGTGGTAGTCACAGAATATACTTCCCACTGTATTCCTGTAACAGATTTAGGAACAACTCCTTTCCAGAGCGTTGGCTTTTTTTTCCTATGTACAGTACAGAGTAATTTTGATAGCTTAAAAGTCAGCAAAAAAGTAAACAAGATTCTGATGTTAGGGTTTGGTGATTAACCCCTGGCTCCTTCTGCTGCCTAGGTCTGCTCTACCATTCCTCAGGCTTTGTCACTTCTCACAGCTGTTTCAGCATTCCTTCATTACAGTCTCCTGGACGGGAATGTAAGAGGGCATTCATTACTTTAAATCATAAAAAAAATGTTGCCCTACACAATAGTTTAAATCTAAGCATGTCAGTTAACAGGTATGGGTGACTTGCCCATCCCATGAAAAACCACATTTTTGCAACTTAGATATTGTTGCATCTCAGTCACTGCTGGACAAAATATTACAGCAATAATACAGATGTGCACTTCCACTTTTGTGTTACAGCTACACGTTATTACAGTAGAATTCCCACTATTGCCGTTTAGAACAAGTGACTTATTTTAAAATCCCAATATTCACCAAGTACTTTATGAAAATCCACAGGTATCCCCATCTAAACTTCAACAGAAAATACCGTATAACACTAGAAAAGCCAGTGAGGAAAAAGCTATCAGACAACAAGATTTTTCCACATTAACAAGGAAATAATGGCAAAAATGACAAACTGGCAGAACAGGCTGCGTAGCACATTCAAGACAATTTGATAAAGATGTCACAACATAATGTCAATATTGCAACATCGTGCTATATAAGGAGGAGAACGCACTTTTGAGGACCTGTAAGCCACAGCATCACTTACAAAGGTCTGCCCAGAAAAAACACTAGCACTGGGGAAACTTCATGACAACTAAGTTTGGCTTTTTTTCCTTGTTTTTGCCAGTTTATTACTGCAATAAAATTTCACGTTTCAAACTTTGAATAATCTATTGAAACATCTGTTATTTAAAAATAACACGATCACCAGGCACAAATGAGAACTCTATATACAAAACTGCTGGGATTAAAAGCAGTCTTCTATTTATAAGATAAAAGCTCCTTCTATTCCCCACGCACTCAATTCATCCGTTTGCAGGTACTGCAGATTAGCTTAAAAAATATTTGGGCTGACCTGCACACTGACTTTCAACATGTTGAAATTTGAAGTATTTAAGAAGTAATTGCTTAAATTGGAAATGTTGCCCAAGACAGGTGAGTGTTTTGGTGTGAATACCATGTAGTCTGTCAAATGCTCAAGAGCCCAACAAAAGGGTTTATTTACTAAAAATGACCAATGAAGATGGTAGACACACATAGGGTGGTCTCACAAAACAGAACTAATGCAGATGGTCTCATGAATTATGCATATGCACCTTTTCGCATTTAAGTATATATCATTGCACAGCATAAAATCAAAGAGCTCATTGTAGAGCAAATCACAGATTTGAAAGAAGACACAAAAGCATTAACCTATATAAGCAGCTAAAACTAACGCTGATTACTCTGGAGTATTAAGAATTTAGTCTACTCTGCACAGTAACTCATTTCTGCTACTGCAAAACATTTCCTATCAGACAAATTTCACAACCACACGACTCAGAATTGATAGACCGTGTTGCAAACCCTTTGATAGCAATATATTTGGAATATCACATTTGTTTATTTCTCCTAACATTAGTCAGTTATTTACAAACACACATGCAAAACAGTTTCCATTTAAAATACCAACATACTATTCCATGTAAAGGGATAGAAGGCACTATGTTTACAAACAGATTTATTCTCCATTAAGACTTTTTTTTAATTTTTATTTATTTTTAAACATGGCATGTTGGAGACTAAAGACACTTAACTGAACATTTAACTTTTCAGGAAACAACTAACAATCATTCTCACATGACATAGGCTTATAGAATAATCCCATGTCATAGTATTTTGAAAATTGTATTTTCGTATTATTGGATTCTTCGTAGATGTCCATCATAGTACTTCTGTTTCCACAAAAGTTTCTTCCATTCATGTTAACAGAAGATGCGCACAACTTCGGAAAACAATATAAATGACATTGCTAGTGTGAATAAGACAGAACCCTTCTCTCAGTTCTTAATGCATGACATGATGTAACCCGTGAACAATAACTGGGACGCGTATTCCTTTACACCTCAAAGCTATTATAAATCAACCAAATTCTGAACGATTCCTCATCCTCTCTGAAGTAGTGCTTCAATTCTCAAATTAGTCACTGGGGTTTTTTTTGTTTTTAACATGTGGCCATCAATACACAGCTACAATGCCAAGGAATACTGCTTTTCCAACTCAGTATTATTCACTTTGTCAAATCACCTGCCCACATAAATAATTATGTCACCTAGGTCTGTCCCCATATAGTCAACACAACCGCAAACATGAATATGATTTCACTAGCTGAGCATAAACTTGCTGCAACAGCTTTCACACTCATTTTGACAAAAAGAATCTATATTCTAAACCCAACGCTGTAAGCGTCATGAAAGAAAATGTAAAGCAGCTTGACAAAGGCATGTGCATGCACACATATCTGCACATTCCTAACTTGTACACTAAGCTGGGCTGCATTACACCTACATATATTTGTCACATGCCACTGCTCCAATTCTAATGCCATCTAATTTTCCCTATGCAATGTCACTGGATATCTCCATTGACATGGGGGGAAGCTCAAGCTGTTCTTGGACCAGTTGCACCAAAAGCCAGGAGATGTCTGCATTCCCCTTCGGAGACACCCTTTGCCCTCCGTATCAAGTGAAAAGTTACCTCTTGCAGTCAGGATATCCTGAAAATATCCCTAACAAACAACTGGTGGTAGACAAAACTACCAGCCAAGAGGCAGCGATTCACTGCTGCTCCTTCCCACTGCCAGCAGAGCAGTACCAGACCCAGCAAAATTAGCAGATTTCCCAGTAACACAACCACATCCTCACCTACAAAGTCATCAGATCAACTTCAGCAGATCCTTTATTTCACATACAACCCGGCCACAAGTTTCCCATATCAAAGGACTCTCTGGGACAAGCTCTTTGTACTCATTCCCCACCTTGTGAACTACCACAAACTTTTCAGGCAGAGACTGCAGCTAAACCACCCCAGTTGCACAGCCTGCAGGACAGTTAACTGTTTTACGGTGGTACTTTGTACGTAGATGCCTGCTTCATCCAAGAAGCCAGACATACTTGTAGGCACTGGTCCTGGCTTTTCGATACAGGGAAACTAAGAGTTCAGGTATTGGGTACACAGACCACATAAAACCCTAATTAAATCTGTGTGTCCTGACAATCAGTTTAACCTCTAGGTAAGTTACTTGTAAACCATAAGCAGGATGAAGCTTTTAAAGTTAAAGTCAGCTTTACTACAAAAAACTGAAAAAATGGAATTGCATTTTAAGTCTAAAAAAAATTTCACCCTGAAGACCTCCCTACTTTACATTCCAAATTACACTACAAACCTATTTTATAAGATTAAGATGTCCAGTATTAAAGGCATTAAAAGCTCAATTACACCTTTGTATACACTACATCCAAAATACCAAGTATAGAAGCGCTCATCTATGAATTCAAGAGTTTTATACTCATTTACTGTACATCAATGCACGTTCCATTTCACATGCCACTTATGCCTGAATCTTTTACTCGAAACATAAGCCTTTTGCCAGCGCACAGAATACTACTTATGAAAGAAAACTTAGAAATATGAATGTAAAAAACATGAGATCACATAAGCCAGTAGCAAATTTACGGTAATCTCTGCAATGAAGACAATGAATTCCATCATCTGTTTTACTGGTCAACCTAAATTACAAGGGGTTTTTTTTAATCAGTTGACATTTACTGCCTAATCAAAGAGATGCCATTTTGTAATGTTTCTCATTCTTTATAATAAAGTATATGAATAATTTTAACGTTAGATTTAAGAGTCCTGCTAATGTCAGGACTGTGTGCCAGCGAAGAAACGTCTCCACAAACATTGGGATACATTGACTCATTATAAAAAGATGATTGAGGCTGCTGATTACATATTTCTCATGCTCCAGATAAGCTCAGCATCATATGGTTAAGCATGATCACTAAACCTGTTCAAATACTTTCAACACACTGAGATAATCAGCTACATGATCCCCATTATAAAAGCCGGAGCATACACAGAGCTAGATCAGCAATTTAAAGGCAACACACAAAAGAAACGCTCAGTTTCAGCAGCAGATAGATCAGACTAGGCTATTTCTGATTTTTCTCACATTTAATAAGTACTACAGTTTAAAAACAAAAACATAACATATGACACTAATGACAGTGTTTCCCTGAAATAGGTTCAAAAGGCTCCCAACTCTTTTTTAATCATTGTACTTTCTTTATATTTTGTCATAGTAAATAGCAATTTATTGGAAACAGCTTATTTCTGGTAGCATTAAACATATTTGATGCATTCTGTGAGTAAAAAGGCTGAAGCACTTCCATGAAAATTAATCTTAAAATTGAAGCGTGCACAGTACAGGTTCTGTACAGCCAGGTTAGCTCCTTAAACTCCAGTCGTTCTGACCGAGAACAATAGCGACCACGCATATGGCGTTGTATTGTTTCAGCTCCGCTGCTTATCAATGCAATTCTCAGCAACAACCGAAAAAGAAGACATTTAGAGGACCTGCAAGTACCTGTTTCTTGCAGCATGTCCCTATAGCAGCTGGAGCAAAAGTCTACCTACAAAAAGACAATGCAAGCTTAAAAGTACTAATATTGTAGATTTTAGGTTGGAATACTGTTGGGAAGTAATAGTCTTTACACTAATTTCCAGATAAAGAAGTTGTCTGCACTGCTACTTGTGCATTTTAAAGCAACTCTTCCTCATTTTCAAAAGAGCTGCTTCCTTAAATAAAGGCAGAAGCAATTCAGTACCCTATGCTTAGTTTTATTTTACAGAAGGAAAAAAAGCCACCTATATATGCTAACACAGAACTCACAGCAACAAAAGGTGAACAAAAGCTCCATCAAGATTTGGCAAGACAAAGGCATATTCTTTCCATGTGTATTAAAATACTCTTTTATGTGAAGCTACTTTATGTGCGCAAACTGCATAACTGTATAAGTATTCAGATATTAATGATTTATTTTTATGTTTTAAGCTTTTATTTTAACTTTGTAAAAAGACATTCAATTTGTATTAAGGCTAAGACTTTCAAGGATGAAACAAGACCAAAGCAGGATGATTTCTTTTATACAAGAACTTACACGAACAAAAGTACAGTACAATACAGCAGGTGATTCCATGTATAAATTCCAAGTGTAATAGTCAGGAGGAGGAAATGTTAGCATGTACACTACAAAGAAAGCCTGCCTCAAGCTTAACTTGTCAGTTTAAGATCAGCACTAGAAATTAACAGCAACAAGAAATCTTCAAATGAACATATACAATATTATTATGAATATAGCTTAATCTGCACAGTTTCTCTATGTTTCAACAAAAAGGGAAAGACTCGACACAACGTCCATCATGAAACATCCAGGATAAAATCTGGGGGGGTCTACACAGAAAACAAGGTAAAATTCTGAGTGCCAATGTCATTCAATATATAAGAGGGTATTTTGCCACAGGGTAGTCTCACGAAAGCAATCCCACCTTATTATCCTCATTTCTCTCACTTACATGTATGCTGGAGAAAGTGGCGATGACCTGGATGTTTTAAGCACAGGAACTGGGAATTTCCAGATAGCAGGAGAGCTCGTTTTCCATTTCAATGGCATGTTGTCACCACGGTACTACAATAACAGTAAACAGCGTTTCCATAACAGACTACCAACTAGGACTTCCATTCCACACACTACTGACACAGCAGTGGCTGCTGCGAAGAACAAGGAAATGATTCTGCCAATGCCCTTAAACCGATGCTTCCAATCTGTAAAACAGGACTGCAAGGCATCTCCTTTTAAATCCTGCTGTCCCCTAAAGCAATACGATGATTCTATCCTTCTAACTCAACAATAGTGCCACCTCGTTAGGGAAGCGCTGACTGCAGTATACGTTAAAAAAAAAAACCAAAAACCAAAAACTGCACTGTGCACACTAGCACAATGCAGCGTTATTTAATAAAAGCAGCTAATTTTTAAAGAACTGTTTCTGATGCTATTGTTCTACCTTAACAGGGACACTGCAGCACTGTACTAGATTCTCTTCCTATTAACCTCATTTCTGACCAATGGAAGCATAAAAAAAAGGGTTTCATATGAAAATGAAACAACGTACCTACTCAGAATACACTTGTCATCCTCTGAACATTCTTCTTTTGAGCTGCAACAATACAAATGGGATATAAATCTCAGCATAGCCTTAGGCCACCGCTAATAGAGATCAGTGACTAAATTCAGCAGCCTGTTTTCCTCCTCTGCAAGCTCTCACCAAACAATACAAGAATGCCATTATGGAAAAAGCCCATTGCAAAAATCAGTCCTTCTAATCCATAGCTAGGAAGACAAAATAAAGCATAAATCGCTGCAGGTTTCTGCATGTTCTTCTAATAGCTTCTGGTTCAGGATGCTCTCGTTTTCCTATTCTCATTTCCAAGGAGGATGAGCAAAATCTCATGCATTTTACAACATGCTATGGGAACACAAATATCACTGTGTCTTCTGCAGTAGAGAAGCAGAGAGTAGCACGCTGTTAATAGCAGTCCTTGTAGGGACGCTATCAACAACCTAATTCTGCACGCCCCCCCTCAGCAGTTCCCAAATTGCCTGAAGAACTGACGAAGCAGACGGTCGCGCAGGTGTCCATCAGGGACCACTCTGCAACTCTGTGCTCTGCTTGGTGACCTCCTGGGGCTCATGACAGCAGGGAGCATAGAAGGCAAGCTATTAGAAAGGGAACGGAGAATTTAATAGCATATTGTGCATAAGCAGAGCAGGTTTCTAGGGAAAATAAGGTAGAGCTTCAACTATATTGCCTCCCCTACAGGGAAAAAAAAATTTAAAAATCACTTCTAATGTATTACTACAGTAGACCAGAACAACACTGTTTAAGATGTTTTTTTCTACAGATTTCAGAATAGTCTTGGTACAGCATGACAATTTTCCTGTTCATCAGAACAGCTTAATCCTATCACAAAAAAGCCAACACCCTGTCACGCTACTCAGCCATAAAGAATAGAACCAGGAGCAGAATTTCTATAAATGTAAGCGTTTTAATAACATTTAATAATACTCTGATAGGTTTTTTGTAATGGTGAAACCTACATTGTTAAGTTTATTTTTGGGATGAAATCGCTGGGGAATAATTGCTGCTTCTGATCATTATTGAAAAACTTTGCCCAAAACAGTTTTGGGCATTTGAAGTTGTTACCGTAACCACAGGCAAGCATCAAAAATAACCCAGGATGATCAGAGCCGAGGGCTAATTCAAAACCAGACGCACCTATTTGCCAAACAATTGAGGAGCTCTCTCCCACTCCTCTGAAGAAGTTCTAAATTACATGCTAGCAGCATTAACGCAGGCAACAAATTTCACAAACTGCTACTTGAGTACTGAACAGACATTTGCTGTGTAGGACAACAGTGTTTATATGCTATAAATATTAAGAAACACTAGCCCTGCAGAGAGCAAGTATGCAGTTTTAGCATAAAGAAGTCTTACTTCTGGTAAAAGAATTTATGCATTTACATACCAACAGCATGCTTGTCTGCAGGCATTGCAAGTATTGTGTGCAACAGTCTCATACATAACACCAGACTACTAGATCATGCCTTCTCTACACTGAAGGCCTTGAAGTTAAGTTGAAAGAGATGTTAGATAGCAGCTATTATAACCACAAAGAAGAATATTACGATTTTGAATTCATACACTCAATTTTGCTTTTGCCATCATACAGAAACTGTCTAAAATACAATAAGCAATGCTGTTACTCCCTTCCTCACGTCGAACGCGCAACTGGTAACCGCTTTTAAAGTCTGTATCTCCCTGCTCTGCCAACCCCAAGGAGCTGATGACACATTTTATTTATTAACAGTAGCATTACTAATATAAAGGAATGAGGCTAAGGACAATCAGTAGGCCACTTTTTCAACACTGACTCTTGAAATACCCTTTTGACCAGTAAAATAAAAGCCAATTCAAGCCACACAGTCTTACCAAGCATTGACTGGTATTTAAGTCAACCAATTCACATCCAGAAAGCAGAGTTACTTCCGACTTCTGATCGCAACAAGATCGTTGAGCATAGAGGGCAGCATTAGTGCTCAAACACCTACTCTCCTTTGGGTGCTTCCCTTCCCATTTATTTTTAATTTAATTTACAAGCAACCTAATTAAAACCTTCACAGAAAACCCAGTAGCAGTAAACTTAACTTTTTTTTTAAAGTATATGAATCCAAAACACTGCCCAACTTCATCTCCTCCTAATGTCCAGAACACAGTACTTGATCAAACGGCCAATGTACAAAATACAGAATTGAAGAAAGTAGCAGTGCTAGGTACTCTAAAAATAGGCAAATGCTTTTCACCTGCAAAAGAACCACCATGTGAGAAATGAATCACCAATCTACACATAAGGGAAAAAAAAAAATCAAATATCATTTTCTTCCTGACAGTCACAAATCGGTTGCGTATTCCCAGGGAAAATATTACCGAAATGTATTATACACTTTACATAAACTATTAGTAAGACAACAGAAAATCACAGTATTTTATTCTGTTATTTTAACTAAAACTTCAAAAATAACAGTTTAGTTACCCATTTAAAAATACAAGGAAAACAACCTAGTCTCCTGGAGTGCATTGTACCCACTGAATAGAGTACATTTTCTGTTCTCACATTATATTGCTTTGCCACTCATCCCAAAATTAATTGGTACTGGAGGCCAAAAGCAGCATAACAGCTCTGTGCAGAATCCTACTTGCTGAGGAAACAGTTATTCCAAGCAAGTGTTATGCATAAGACGTCAAATTGGAGCACCAAACTAGAGATTTGCTTTCAAGTTTAAAACTCTTAAATGCTGAAGTCCCATAATAGCTGCACAGATTAAACAGCTTCTTGGGATCATTCAAGGGGCTTGTTTTCTGTATTATTCTCGCAAGCAAGTTCACATTCAAGATTAAAAACAACTACCATTTATAATTTGCCTAAAGTTATATTCTACTTATTATCTGAGTCTCTTACATCCCTCTTATTCTCTATACAAAAGATGAGAAAGAGGAAGTCTTTGGTTTTTAAGCAATCATTTCCAAACCTGCACTGAGCAGACAGACAGCAAATTAACTGACAAGAGTATCAAGCACTTCTGCAGAAAAGTCCTCCACAAAGTAACTGAACAAGTGGCATAAGAAAGAAAAAAGAAAATAAAGAAAATAAAAACACCAAAGGCAAGATCCCATGCTGCCATTTTACAGACCTGAGCTGTTAGCAAGGCCAGACGCTACCGATTGAGGCTGTACAGCAGCACAGCTCTGATCCCACAGGAAGGTGGTACATCGAAGAGTGTTTAAAGGAGCAAGGCATTTCTTATCCCTCCTCGACTACCTGCCACCCCAAATCCTTCTTCACTATTGACTGACAAGCAAGATTTGGCCCCAAATGAGGGGAGCAGGCACAGAGAACCATGCTCCACAAGCACATGAACAAACCACACAGAGAACCACCCCTTGCAAGCGTGCTGATCACAGCATCTTTTCCTCTGCAAGTTCTCCGTGATCTTCAGGGTAGGAACGCAGCTAAAACTGCTTGCCTTGTGACTCTCTTCCTTTTTCTTATATCATCATCTTTCCTTCACGCAACTTGAACAGTAAGCTGCTAACACATTTTTCCGTACATACCGACTGTCAATATGAATGCCTTTCCTGCCTTTCATCTGTGTTGTAAAATACAAGTTCTCCTCCCACAGCCCAGTATGCTTACATTTCTGGGGCATGTATACTTCCAACAAAACTTTATAACCACGTCTGCATTTCCTTTAAGACTTCCCTTCATGGTTGTTCAAAGAAGAAAAAGTCACAGGCAGAAGGATGTATCAGAGCCCAGCAGCAACCTAAAACTATACTAGTCTGAAAATATTTATTCTTAGCCTTGGAATGCCACGTGTATTTTTGTAGGAAAACTAAGCAGAGTAGAAGTTAACTTCTAGACGTACCATGGGATTTTCATCAATTTGCACAGATTGACTTTAACTTTTTTTTTAGTCAAACTGTTAAAAACAAAACTTGAAAATATTTGCTCAGTCTAGTGATTTGCTGTGGTTAAAAGATTCGCTGTTCCGCTCTAACAAGCTCCTTACCTCTCTCCTTTTATTCATCTACTAAGTATCAGAGGAGCCAAAAGCACTAGGTGGAAATAGACTCGCACTGTATGGAAACTTTCTCAAGCCTTGCAAACCCTTTCTAATGTGATCTGAAGTATCTTCTGCACTTCCAGAACCCCAGGCTTCTTTTAGCTTTACAGAAAGAAAGATGTTCAAAGTTACAGTGACAGTGTGATTTACATCTCCCATTTTCATCTAGAAATGTAGACAAAAGAAAGGTCTAAACATTTGTGTCACAAATACTATGTTTTCTATCATTAGACTATTTCCTACTGATAGGGTGTTTGTTCCTCTAAGAAAAGATGCCAGACTCAACAACACAAAAATAGGTTAAAATGGTGGTGGTGAAGGCCAGTAAACATCTTCAGACTTTCAAGATTCTTCTACCCATGTTCTAAAAATCCATTGGTATCAGCCATGTTTCCATTTTAAAACAGATATATGTTACTATATGAGAAAGCCTCTGGTTTACGATATTAGCACTAGCAAAGCTCTCTCCAAACGGAAGGCAGAAACTCAGTTTCACATTGGAAGGAATTGCTTTATCTTTTGCATATCTTGCAACTACCAGCCCAGTGAGCTGATGCGCACTACTACACAAGACCATTTTGATACAGAAGAAAACAGAATTCCCAAAGTCCAGTAAAATATTTACAAAGCCATAGAGCTCAAATGCAATAGTCATTTCAACAACAAATCACTTTAGTATTTTAAACATGGCTGTAAAAGCACAAGTCTAGAAACTGAATAGGAACAAGTAAGGATGCATAACATTTCTCTTCAGGATTCCTAAAAAACTGACAGTGTCATAGTTTAATCGGCTTCCTTATTCAGCTCTTTCCCTTTCACATGGATACACTTTCATGCCTCTACCTCTGGCTTTTCAATCTATTAAACTGCAGCTGTTCCAGTTACTGGAAGAGAATAATTGAAAGTTGACAGTACTGCCCCATATATGAGTCAATTAATACAATTTCTTTGACCATATATCATGAAAATATTCATACCAAAACTCATACGAAGGGAAAGCAAATCTCTGTCTAAAGAGGAATCCAAAGGAAACCAGTGCAGTTAGGTTTGCAGTCCCCGACAGCAACATTGTAACATTCCCAAAATACTGAAGTACACAGAAAAACTGGCAATATGAGCCTGGCAACACTTTTATTGAAACCACAACTTTTCTAGAAACCTCAAAAATCTATCTTACAAAGAAACAGTCTTTCAATTAAATTTAAGTAAATTAAGAAATAAGATTTAAAAGAGCTGAAGACAGTTCTCAGAATTACACGTGTACTTTGACTTACTATCCACTATGTTGCTCAAAGAATTGTTTTTAATAACTGGAAGAGAAAAGCCCTCAGACACCAGACGTAAGTTACAGCATCTTTTGGAAGCAAATGCACTGTAGATGTAGACATCAAGATGCACATGGCCTCATAAATGAACAGAGATACTTACAAAATACTTGCTATCAAATATATTTAATTCTTTTAAATTGGTCTGACTGCTCAAGGAACAAGGAATAATCATAAATTGTACAGCATGAAGAAGTGAGAAACTAGGTTCGTAGTCAACCCCTCCTGCTGTCAAAATCCTGAAAGGAATACAGGTTCCTATCTCTATAGCAATATGTATAGGGCCATTTCTAAAACAGGAAAAAAAATCCCCAGATCTTTAAATATTAAGTTAAGCAGTCAGGGCATGTACCACATGTTTAACAAGTAGTAGTGCAGTTTGCCATCTACTCACTCGGCATTTTTCCCTGTATAAATGAGGAAATTTCTGCAGGAACATGCATCATTTCAGTGAAAACTATTTTTATACAAAAATATTCATACTATATAGATGTGTGTTCATATATATAGTGTGTGGATATATCCACACATGCTATATATACGAATACACACCTTTTTTTAATATATTACAAATATCTATTACCCTGCTCCCAGACACCTAAGGAAAGATTTGAGTTCTCACGTGATTTTGAGACTACCAAAATGTATGTTCTTCAGCAAACCAAAGAGGCAGCAGCTAGCTGACTGAGAAGTAATCATGTTAAGTGATGAGTTTCTTCATTTCATATATTCTTCAAAAATCCACAACCCTGGTCCTTACCAATGTCGTTCATTAACAAGAAAAATATCTTGATATTCTAAGTATGGAATTTTTGAAATTATTCAGCAACAGTAAACAGTTAAAAACCCACACCCCATTTCCTATCAGTTCACAATCAGATAGTTTTAAAACAATTTAAAAAACATAACTTAGGTTAAATCTTAAGACAGCTTCCCAAAAACTCGCAGGAAAAGGGGGATACACAAGAAAGGAACAAACCTAATCCCTGTAGTGTTCACACTTTTAATAGGTTTAATTTATTAAAATATTAAATTCAGTTTCATGTATACTTTGTAACTACACAGAGTCTCAGAAATATCTCAAATCAATTCCTAAATGTGTGTTTCTAGCCATGAAAGTAGTTTTTATTTTATGCCACTTGTGGATGTCCTGCATTTTCTTATGTGTATTCTTGAACAGAGCTTTGCTCTAAAATTAAGGTAAGATTTCTAGCAAGAAATCATTTCCAAGAGTCAAGATGCACTGTTAACTTACTGACAATCTACAGGTTATAATATGCAACAACAATAACAAAAAAACAGCCTTGCTTGGGCAAAGTACTCTTAGATAAAAGGCATTAGGTAAAATGAGGTCTTAAAACACTTAGCAAGAGGTAAAACCCAAGTGAGTTAGTGAAGGTTTCCAACCTTTGATCTAAGCCCATGTACTCGGCTGACAACATATCACTAAGAAGAAATGGGTTTGAATTAACACTGATTTATTGAGAGAACTGTGCTCATCTTCCCCAGGTGATTATATTTAATAAATCACCACAGAAACCTGAATGTACAGTCACAGAAGCCAGACTGACTCTGCTGAAAATAATTGGTCTGAAGCAACAGTTATCTTTATTAGGTCAAACTGTGAACTACAAAGAATTTATTTCTAAACAACTTCTCCACAGCTGTTATGGTCTGTTGGCTGTGCAATTTATTTTAGTAAAGTATGCCTAAACACATTTACACATCTGACTCACATGATGCAAATATATTAAACAATTTAGTAATTAAAAGGCGGCTAGGATTGAGCACCAGTCACTAACAACTTCAGGATTTCCTGCACCACAGACAGCAAACTGCAAATGATAGTGATAGTAGTCATGTGTTGATTAAAGTATTTTGAAAATATTCTTAAAATAAAAGTTTGTAGGCTTTTTCTTTCATTCTTCCATTATTTACATGGAATCTGTTAATCATTCTGCATTCCCTACACCTTACTGTCTTTATCCACTGGAGTGAGTTTTCGTGGTCCTGCACACCTACGCAAAGCAGTCCCTACTGAAGAGGGCAGGCGTGGGGAAGCAAGAATAAAGCACATTCATCACTGCTCTTATTGTGTGCCTCTGTAATGACTCAATTCCTTCAAAAGATTAACTTTTTCCGAGCACAAGGTTTCCATTGCATTGTCACTTCTGATGGATCCAGCCTGCTAACCCACAACCCATAAAATTTCCAGTGTGGGCACTCCGACATCTTCATCTGAAGGCCAGAGTCCCTCAGGGAAGACTCTGACAGAACCAGATTGAAAAGATTTCAAGAAAGATGCTGATGCTTCAATTCCAGGTTCAGAAATCGCTTTGTGCAACCTCAGTGCCAACAAACAGCAGGAATGCATCTTCTAGGAGAAGACCTGAAGCTGCTGCACCATGCTGCTCACAGTCACTGCAATGCTGCTGGCTGGAATGCTTTAAGAAGTCACAAAAAATATGATACTTACATAGATTCAATCAATTTAATTATTTGCCATCAGCTAATCTTAAGCATGTTGGATACAAATTTTTATGAAATAACTTGAAGTTCAGCTTGCATTCACACACAAAGGCACATGAAAGGCTTACGTTGCAAAAGTTATTTCAAATTTATCACTAATACCAGTATTTCCCCCATTCATTGTGGAAAAAAAAAAGTACAAATTCTCTACACTAGAAAAGGAGTCTCAAGTCTGCAGATCATTCCAACTAAATGTCATGAGAACAGATGGAATTAGTACTGAAACTGGAACAACTGGATGGGCCACAAAGGAGAAAGGGAGTTTAGTACTATACCCCCATACTTTAAATTTCTTCTTTTTTTTTTTTTTGCCTATAAAGCAGAGGCAATCAGGAATCAACTTCTCCCATTTCACAAAGATAAGCGTAATCCAAAGAATCCTTCCCAAAAGACAACGCGGGGGAACTCCCTGGTTTATTTGCTTAGGATCGTCCCTTCCTCAGCAAATCAAGCTGGTAGCAACCTCCACACTACCTCTTCCCGAAAGTCAAAATCATAGAATCATAGAATGGTAGGGGTTGGAAGGAACCTCTAGAGATCATCTAGTCCAACGCCCCTGCTAAAGCAGGTTAGCCTAGAGCAGGTTGCACAGGAATGCGTCCAGGAGGGTTTTGAATATCTCCAGAGAAGGAGAATCCACAACCTCTCTGGGCAGCCTGTGCCAGTGCTCTGTCACCCTCACAGTAAAGAAGTTCCTCCTCATGTTCAGGTGGAACTGCCTGTGTTCCAGTTTGTGCCCATTGCCCCTTGTCCTGTCGCTGGGCACCACTGAGAAGAGTCTGACCCCGTCCTCTTGACATCCACCCTTTAGATATTT
>VZSC01018826.1:99303-154246 GCA_013398225.1 Steatornis caripensis
CTAATTCGTCAAATGTCAAAATTCCTCCATAATAATTAAATTCTAGAAAGAAAATTACGAACTGGTTCTCTAGCATCTATGAGAAAATAAATTTAAAGAAAGCTGTACATTTCCTAGGCAAAGTTTCAAAATATGTAAGCTACTTATTTCATTCAAGTTCGTTATGGTGGGCAAACGTACAAGCTACGAATTCATTTCCAAAAGCAGATTTAAAGTGACAGTTTTAAGATACTCACTTAGCAGACTGGAACAACTTGGCAGTTACAGTATCTCTATTTAGTAACAACCTAACTTTCTGGATAATTTAGGATCAAATCAGGACATACTGCTTTGTATAAAATAATTGTATATAGCGAGAAAAGTCTAAGCACAAGCTGGTTTTAGAAATGCCCACAGAAGAATGCCAATCTCACTCGGATTTTTAAAGACTATGAAATATTTATATCAAACAAAGTCTCCTGATTATATACCTTTACTTCAAAAAAATTCAACCATCTGACTCCTAATGAAAACTGTTCAGTGCTTTCAGAAATGCCCATGTAGCAGCTTCCACAGGTCCCACTGCTGAGCCATTTTACCAGCACTACTGCACATTCTAGGCAGTTTTCCACATTTTTATAGTGTTGCACATGTGATCACATCACTTCACCCCAGCAACTCGTCCTTCGGAAACGTAGAATTGAAAAAAAAATTGGCAAAGCTCTGAGAAGGAGAAGACTGCACAGAGGCGGGTCACAGGGCTCAGCCCAGGTAACAGCTACCAACAGCAGAGACGCATCACTTCCCTTCCACCCGCCCTCGCAGCAGCTCAGTTAGCAAAACAAAAAAAAAGGGTCTAACGATTCTGCAAATAACACTAGACGTCTATGCAAAGCAGTGACACTGCCCTCATCTGCGCTGCTCTAATGAATCACAGCAGGATCAGGAGAGACCACACTAGAGGGAAAAAAAAAAAAATCAATTGATGAGCATGGTGTAGAGGTCGTTCGGGTGAAATGGCATTGCACAGCTGTGATGCGCAAAAACACTGTACAAAAGTCAGCTAAAACAAGAAGTATTTGTCTTTCAGCACCTTTTGCAGCTGCAGTCATCTACTTTTCTACAGCTGAAAATCTCTTTTTGATGCATACATACAACACCAAACAACTGTGCTAACTTAGAGCTGGACAAAGCCTTTCTCTGAAATAGATTGAAACGAAATAGTTGTAATTCAGGTATTTGCCTGCCAGAGGGAGCTGAAGGAAAGAAAAAAAAAATCCCTGTATCTCAATACTTCATAAATTTTGGTTTTGTATTAGACCAGTTAATTTAACTATTCAGACAAAAAGGGGTTTAATGCAAAATGAACCCCAGCTGTGTCTGGCACAGGACACCCCTGCACCAACACCCCTACTATCAAAGCCTTGCCAATTATGCCCAAAACACCCGCTCTATGAATAAGTCCCCCTGGATCTCTGAATGGAAAAAATACCTATTTTTAAGGTACATTTAAGTATTTTTTGATCCACACCATAGTGGACATGACTGCACCAGAGATAGGCTTCTCTAAGAAGGAAATCATCATATGAGGTGGTATCTAATGCCTTATTACATCAACTTGCCATTAAGCGCATGGCAACACTGCAAAGACCAAGTTTCCAGTTTGCCAGAATGAAGTACATATGCTGAAAACTGATTTTCATTTAAATCCTTATTGGTCTTTTTTGCATGTTCTTTCCACTTACTGCTTATAACACTTAGCACTGGTACATCTATAAATAGGCATGTTGTTAAGAGTTGCTACAGCATAAAACTATAGTTTATAAGTTACCATATTAATAATTTATACACATAGCACCAGCTAACCTGAAGAGCTTAAAAAGGCAGGAATTGGTCTCATTTTGCAAATTGTTTAGATATTTTGCTTTACCAATATGTTCATGGGAAACCAAGATTCTGTAAAACAGCTCAGGAAGTAATTCCACTGCACACATGGACAACTTCTTCTTTCCATCCCGCACTTCAGTTAAGCTACTTCCAACTTCAAAAAACTTTAGATTTAAAAGCCAGCATGAATCCCACCAGAGTTTTCACATTTTGAAAAAGAGCAGAATGATTATGCCTTTAAACAGCTCCCTTAAATACTAAGGGCTAAATTGATCCAAATTTCCTTAAATCAAAATTTGACCAACAGCTTTAAAATAAGCTTAATTGCATCCCATGTATTTCTTGCAATCAAAACACTTTTAGGAAAATCAGTTATGCCACCTTCTGGTATTAATAAGAACTACTCTGCAAGACAAATCCTCATTTTCATAAATTACAATTTTAAATGAGAAAAAAAGCATAACCAGAAAACTTACTTCACATAGGACACTGATGCAAAATCTGACTTTTTTTAAGCTTTGGTTGATTTGTACATCATCATTAGAATGGACTACTAGCTTGTGTCCAGCCTTAAACTTCCTGGGCCTGTACTACCTGCTGAGAAATGTGGCATCATTCCCTTACATCACTTGGTTTGAGATACGAGCTCTTCTGCTCTTTGCCCCATCTCACCAGCTACAGCAATGAAACTGGAAAAGGCAAAGTGCAAAAAGGATGAACAAACTTGTAAAATGGCTTCCGTACAAGAAACAACGCATAGATTGGACTTAACAGCACGGAAAGTAGATAGGCAAGAAGAAATACATCACGGGGTAAAGGTGTACAGGGAGTCATTGTTCACCAGCTCTCCAACACAACAGAGAGAAAGCTTCAAATGAAACTAGCAGATGTCTGGTGAAAAAAAAAAAAAACACAGAGGAAACTTCACATAACATGCTTCAGCTATCGCACCATCAGCTTTTCAGTAACCATTTCTTCTTATGACAGATTCACAGAAGCCACTATGAAAAGTAATTAAAAAAAGTTGTTTGTTCTGAGAGGGACAGTAGGTGACTCAAGCAGAGTCACATACAACACCAACAATCAAATTTCTCCACCTTACCTCCCACTACCAAAGCATCATTAAAACTATAGTAGAACAAATGTATGGATATGTAAGAATAACTATAACCCTTCCTTCTGTATTATACCTGGATCTCTGCAATATAATCTGTACTGCTAAGCACACAAGGAGGGATGAATTTAAGCTATGACTTCCTTTCAAGAAATTTATCATTTCGAACCTACACCTTCAATATAAAACCGTTTCTAGACGTCAAGTTTCCATTGACAATTTTTCAAGCAGAAAAAGCAGTGCATCTTCGTGAAGGAAGAAAGAAGGCATAAAATTAGGTATGAAATAACATTAATAAATTATGTGTATAACTGACTCCAAGTGCATCAACTCTGATGGTCCACTGTTCCTCACAAGACAAATCTAGCAATTCTCCAATCTTAAACAATCTTTGACCCACAAATTAGATCTGGCTACAATTTTCCACTGTAACTTTGAACTACACAAGTTTAATTACACGAATTTAAAATGTAATTAGGAAGTTTGGTGTAGGTATCAGACAACCCCAAGACTGTGCTCAGGACTTATGTAAAAGTAGCAGAAACAACATAAGACATAGCTGAAACACAAGGACATCTACAAGCATCCCCAGCTGCTCATCACACCTTCCCACAAGCCTTTGCATATTCTTTCAGCTATATATATTCTCCTCTTTGCAGTATGTGTTCTATTGTTTAATCATTTTCTGGATCTCCAAACAAAGCAAAATTTACATTAAGCAAAACTTTGCTCTAATGTGTTCTTACAATTAAGGTTTTTTACTCATTCTTGAGTTCAGCAGTTTGGTTTCTGCAGATGTGATAATTATTATTTTGCCCACACATGGCAGAATGATAATATGCAGATGGATATCCACACATCATGAGAAGTACAAAACATTTTCATCACAAACAACACCAGAAGTCATGCTGCAACACCACTTTGTTTGCCTGCAAGATTTTCCAAGAACCTCAGAAATAACTAATATAACACCGAAGTTGCACAATAATACTTCAGAAGACTCGTGATAGCAACTCAGACCAGGCTTAATGTCTCTGCGGCCATCTGAACAAAGTCTTGCTGCATATTGCACAAAGCATTGCTTGGAAAATGCAATGACATCAGTCATGCCTGAACTGTTTCTGTCTGCCCATGTATTTATGGACATTTAACTGCCACTGAATAGATCTTTGCAGTTTAGCAAAGCATTTCTTCACTCACTTGGAACACCAATTCTACATTTCAAACCTTAAACTGAAAGCAGTGTTGGTGTCTAGCAATTCAAAGGCTAACTCAAATGAACTCAGTACTTTCATGACACTAAAATCCTTGAAAGCTTTTCAGGCCTTTGAATACCACATACTGAAAACATGAAAAGAAGGCAAGATTAATTCTAGGGGCACCTGAGAAATCTCTGCTGAGCTAGCCATACACTACTCCAAATCCAAAAGCACAGGACACAGCAGTCATCTTAGGAAGGAGGAAGGCAGGGCAATAAGCCAGATAGTTATTCAACAGGGTCAGTACTGAACTTGAAGCAAAACGCAGTTGGTAGCTTGATACAAGATGAACATTTGCCACAAGAGTCTCTAAACACTCAAATAAAAACTGTCCAGTGAATAAGAAAGCTATGCAGGGAAACCAACAGTTACAGCAACTATTACAGAAGCGTGTTCTTTCTTTGGTGCTTCTCATCAAATTTCTGCAAACTTATGTTCTGGCTTATATACTGAATCAAGCAACAACATGCACAAGCATATCTTTTTCTGTTTGATTCTTTCACCGAAGTAGAAACATAAGCAACTGCCAACACCTTACTGCACAAAAAGCAGCTACGGGTGATAATTTTTTTTTTTAAAAAAAACATGACAAAATTTTGCTGGCTCCTGAAACGCACTTCAGGGATCTCGGGGGGCAGGGAGGGAACAATGGCAATACTCAATTTAAGCATAAAATACTGATTTATTGAAAAGACCTCTTTGAAGACTACCCGGGATGTTAAATGATTACATTCAAACAGTGAAGTTGTTCAGAATTCTCAGCCATCGTATCAAGCGCCTCAATGTAACATAACTAAACCTAGTATTTGCAGATAAGCAGCCTATTTATGATTATCTTTTACCAACACCCTAGAACAATGCACAAGGCAGTGTGACTAAGCTTTTACTTCATTGCTGTAATCTGATGAAAGCATACAGAATCCAAAGGGCAAACGTAAAATTTGAAGCCTTAGCCTTCCGTTGCTGAATGCACATAATAAATTCTTTTTAACAGCAAATTCCAGTAATGCGATTCAGTTCATTTACCCTCCTTCTCCCTCCCTTTGCACCCAAGTTATGCATTGTAAACGGCCTTACAACCCAGTACGTTAACTGTCCAGAGAACAAGGCCATTCCTGTTCTTAAACAACACTCCTCATTACTCCTAAACCATGCATAGCAGAGAGATGGCTAGTCTAGCTTCAGTTCAAGCCATCACACATCATGTAATTACTCCTCATCAGCCAACATCTTTGTCACACCCCACTAAACAGCAGCAATGAAAAGGATTTCCGGTTTACAATGACAGACCAAGGACGTCCTGGCAAAGCCCCTGAGCAAAACTCAAGACAGGCTACAATGTATTTTACTATATGGACCCAGCTCTAATTATCTGAAGACAGAACTGAACATAGCCACATTGGTGTTCTAATTACTGGGGAGACAGTAACAAGAGAGGAGAAAACCTCACTGTGAGAGCAACGAGGGACCCAGACGACAGCTGAAGATGCTGCTCTAGCCAGGAGAGAACAGCTTTACAAAGCCTGCAAACTCCTCTGCTTCAGTTCTCATGTTCTGCTTTACTCCCACATTGCTCTGACTCACTCAAGCCACGTTGATCCACATTTAAGCAACTGCAAACATGGCTTTGCTATCCTTGTCCAGCTGAGGCACTGAGAAACTTGCTGACTTATTGATACATGACCTCTACACTCTTTGGGACAACAGAAGTAAATTGAGAGCATCTGAAGATTTAACACATTCACTTCAAATTAAGTTTCCTTCCAGATCCTTGGCTGATACACCTCCAACTCACCTGGCTGTCAGCTTTAATTCAACTAGCCTGTAAAGGTGAGCTGGAGCAGAAAAATGAAACTAGAAGCCTGGAATTTGGAACAGGGCAGTTGCATGCTGAAAACATTTGGAATCCAATGTGATGGAGCTAGATGTGATAACATAGCTTTGGAAGATGGAAGGAGATTAGCAACATGCTCTGGTTTCAGAAATGTCATGGGAAGGTCAAGCATAAATATATACGCACTACAATACAAATATTGTAACGAGAATAGTAGTAGTTATAGCTGAAAGTTTTCTGTGACAGACATACTTTTGCAATTTAACAGTGCACTGTTGTTTTCAGTTGCTAAATTTACTATAACGTGTAGGAATCGTACTGATATCTGAATGTTAGATTTCAGTGTGCATCTATTTATGGGATTAGTAGTGACCTGACCAGGCTGCAGAAGAACACACTGTCTGAGAAACCGAGTTGTTTCCCTCAGCAGCCTTCACTGATCCTGCAGGATGCTTCTGTAACACCTCTGAAAATGATGTGAAAACTTAACAGCTGCTTCAGCTTTCACTGTCCAGGGCAGGACACTAATGCACTTAGCGCTTCTCATTTTTACAAGATATCCTTAACATCGTTAGTAAGCTTGAAGTGTAGCTCATTAAAACAAATCTGTTTAAGATGCAAAACCTGCTGGTCTCCCCATACACTGAACACCCAAGTAAGATCGGGTATCCTGTTTTTCCAGCATAGTCTCCACCACTGTGCAATAACTTTCTAAAATATGCTGGATTTTTCATCCAAGTGAACTAAAACCTGAAGCACAGACACATGCCAGATGTCCAAAGACAATGGAATAATCAGAAATGTATTACCAAGCTGCACGCATGAATATATACATGCGGAACACCCCTAGCATTAAAAAAACTGAATACACAAGTGGGGTTGTTTGGGGCTGGTTGGGTTTTATAATGCAAGTTTTTTTGATGTTCAGGTGTGGAGGGGTTTTCCCTTCAAGTAAGGCACAAGTATTATGCACATCTTTCAGTTGTTTTGGGGGGTTTTCTGTTCGTTTGGTTTTTAATGTTGGCAGTAGCAACAAACTATTTAGCACTCACAAGGAAAGGTATACTTCCCTTTTCGAAATTAGGTGACTTCTTTTCTTATCAGCAAGATAACAAAATCAATCAGATGCATCAACAGAAAAGTTTTGTTTTCTTCCCCTTCCCTTTATGAAAAACGAACAGCATAATTCCTCCATATTCAGTTATACTGCAGGACATGGATTACAGCTGAAAGGTAACACCAAAAAGTATTTTCTGAGAGTACGGAATTTAAAGATAGCATTGATGCTTTTCAAGATGACAACTTTTATTTCAAAAGTGTTTGTTTAGATGATCAGCTGCTAGCTAAGGCAGATTAAACTCTATTAAAATGAGTCATTTTTGAAACAACAGAAGCTATTGAAGTTTTTTAATGTTCTGTGCATTATCAATTTAAGAATTATCCCAGTGCGTACCCAAAAGTGATACGCTCCGTTTAACTGTAGGGTCAAAATGCATAAATTAATTATGTGCAGAAAAACAAATCCCATTCCCCCTCGAAAGGAGAACACTATACAAGCTATACGAATAGCTTATTTTAGATTTAGGACTGTGAAGGATCTTATCACAACCATGAAGTTGCTTTGGATAAAGCCTCTCTTTTTAACTTCACGCACTCAAACACCAAACTGAGCAGGGAAACAATTACTCATAACAGTACACCCACCACCTGCCATCAAGAGAACGGTTATAACCAATACATATCCACCCAAGTGACAGAAGACAGAGATGTGAAAATAAAAGGGAAAATGACAAATCGGCATGAGATTACATTACAGCGCTAACAACATGTGACCAGTTTAATTTTCCAGTTCTATCTTTTCAGCAAAAACTGCTCATGCAGTATTGAACACAGTACAAACCAGCCAGATTTTCCAAGCAGCTAGTCCAGTTTGCAAGTTTACCCATCCCATTAAAAGCAGTAGCCTTGCTTCCTTGTTGAAAAAGACTGTACCAATCCCTGGGGAACACCACTGGTCACAGGCCTCCAACCAGACTCTGCGCCACTGATCACAACCCGCTGAGCTTTGCCATTCAGCCAGTTCTTGATCCACCTCCCTGTCCACACCTCTAACCCACACTTCCAAAGCCTACCTATGAGGATGTTGTGGGAGACGGTGTCAAAAGTCTTGCTGAAGTCAAGGCAGACAACATCCACTGCTCTGCCCTCGTCTACCCAGCCAGTCACGCCATCAGAAGGCTATCAGATTGGTCCAGTGGGATTTCCCCTTGGTGAATCTACGCTGACTGCTCCTGATAGCCTTCTTTTACTCCACATGCTTAGCAATGACATCCAGAAAGAGCTGTTCCATCACCTTTCCAGGAATGGAGGTGAGGCTGACTGGCCTGTAGTTTCCTAGGTCCTCCTTCTTGCCCTTTTTGAAGACTGGGGTGACATTGGCTTTCCTCCAGTCCTCCTTATTGGTGAAACAAACTTTTCACTGAAGAGGTTCATTCGTCCACTGAGGTTAAGAAGTAATTTGCTTCTGAACAAGCACAAACACTGTCATACGCACCATACCAAGACCAGATGTGAGCAACACAAGTGTCCAATAAGATAAAAAACTTCTCATCTCCAAAAAAAATACCACTGGATAATTTCCAGTTCTTTATTTTCTAACTTTAGCTCTTACATGAATATATTCAAAAAGCTTCATATGAAAATGCCAACATTCACATTTCAAATGAAAACTTACTACTTCTAAAATAGTCAAGTGCACATGCCTAAGAGCGAAGGATGTAAATTCACAGACCTAATAAGGAGAGAAATAGTTGTAATGTCACTGCTACAGACAGAGAGGCATGACTGCTAACTAAAATCAAGTACAACAGAATAATGAGAGGGAAAGAGGATGGAGTAAAGATGTAGTGTTTGGGATTACTAGAGACTGGAAGTTTCTGAAGATGGACAGAAGATCTACACAGTAACTCTGCTCTAAGGAAAGCTTTTAGAATTTTTTGTTCAAGTTTTACAGCGTTATTCATTAAACACACATTCTTCATGCTAAGTAGAAACGTGACTGACCAAAAAACTGATAAAAGGCTGCATGCTTTCACTGAGTGACAGCAGTATACAAGAACTTCACTCATACAGAAGTTTGAAAGGTGAAACTTGAGACTGAATATGCTCAAGTCACCATAAATGCATCCAGCAGACAAAAGACACTTGTGTGCCTGCTTTGAAAAAAGCAGAAAATCTGTTGCTTCTAATTCAAGATCAAACAACCAGTGAAAAATCCCCCCGGAAGCGGAGAGCAGCATACTGATGAGTTGGATCATTCTTCAAGAATAACTTAGCTACTGCCAAAACATAACTTCAATAATTTGAACTGTTATCCCATGAACTATCTGTTTAGACTGAGATCAAAGTACACAAGATCAGTGAATGAAACTACAGAAACAGCTCTATTAGATTTTTTTAGTCTAAACGTGCTAAAAAATAAGTTTGTGTAATGTCAATACAACCTTTGGAAAAGAAATAATTGAGCATTTATTCTTAAGAACACTCAAAACAATTCTTCAAAGATATTAATCTAGTCAAACGCAAGGTTTAAATGTCATTAACAATCAAAATCAAGAATGTGGAAGCCTTGAATGGCATTAACAGAAAATTGCTAGTCATGAGCAATGCCATTTGATGCAGCAATATTTTCAACCACCTACAAGGGAAAACAAATCCTATCGACACTCCCTACTGAAACACTCTTACTCATGTTGCTGTGTTTCATACAGCAGTGCAGAAAAGCACCCAACAGATCCCTGTCATGTCCTCAGATAAAAAAAACCCCAAAAACTAATATTCTTGCCTTGATGAACCTCCTTTAACAACGGAGTGCCAGAAACTTTTGTACCAGCAGCTAATTCATTATAAAACTTAAGGCATCTAAAATTATGGTTTATTTTTCATTTAAGCATGAAGTTCCTAATTCAACTACAAAAGCATGAAAGCTAACAAAGATATAGCATACATCTTAAAAGATTTTCTACAGAAAGATACCGCACTAGAAACGTACTGATTTTTCTAGTTGCTTTGGAAGAATGAAACCAGTCACTCCCAACAAATTAATCAGATCAGACAAAACTACCCGTACAAGTGTGCAAAATACAGCACAAGATAAAAATGTAAACAATTTTATAGCTTCCTGAAATCTGGTTCAGTTAATAAAGGAACAATTATGTTTTAACTAAGAACTTTATTTCAAGAAAGGAAGACACTGAAATAAGGTTGTTGGAATTTCTTCTGAGACAAGATGATCATCTCTACTCTTGCCCTAAATCTGTGGTTTTTCCTTCTAAAAAAAGAGTAAGTACAAAAAGATTAAATAGCAGGTAGAGTGTAATCAAGAAAGACAGAATGGTTGATTTCAGTATATTTTAAGACAGAAATGCCTTTCCAGCAATATCAGGAATGTTTTTACCACACTGAAAGATTTGATAAGTAACTGTTACTGCCTCTTGTTCTAAAATTGGGCTTTGGATACCTAAAAACAGATGCAAGGGCAGCTGAACCAACCAAATAAAAAAAATCCAGAGAAATACTGGATTAGAGAACCATTAAGACCAAGCCAGGTTTTTTTCTACTTTGTTTGAAAAAAAAATCACAGAGTCCACTATTTGAGGAACAAATTAGCTTACAACTCACTAACCAGGTCCAGTCATTTCTTAAAGTAATTTGCTAATTAGCTCTTCCAGAATTCCTCAGTTTTCCAGATGGGGAAAAACAGCTTCCAGGCTGCCATCCTTAAAAAATCCCACTGACATCTCTACAGGAATTCAGGCANAATTAGCTTACAACTCACTAACTAGGTCCAGTCATTTCTTAAAGTAATTTGCTAATTAGCTCTTCCAGAATTCCTCAGTTTTCCAGATGGGGAAAAACAGCTTCCAGGCTGCCATCCTTAAAAAATCCCACTGACATCTCTACAGGAATTCAGGCACTTGCAACATACCTGTCGTGAAGCACTGCTGACACCTCCCCTCTGAGCACAGAATGATCCATGTCGCCCAGGTTAGCAACTCCCCTGTTGACCAAAGGAGATAAAATGTAATATGTAATTTTTGATGAGAGTAGTCACACTGAAGTGTGCTTAACACTGTAGAACACATGAAGTTGTAGCAAATAGCTGCCAGATATCTGTGGAGTCCATCCTTTGGTTTTGGTAAGAAAATTACGGGGTTTTATTTGAAGAAATAAAAATTAATCACAGAAAGCCACAAAGAGATGAGCCACATTCTAAAAATCTATTCAGGCACAACAGTATCTGTGTGCTGTCCATCTCCATACTACCTTTTGAGGGTTTTAAAGAAATATGTCAAGGCTATCAATAGCAGAAGAAAACTGACTCAAGAATAAATTCCATCAACTAAAAAGTCTGATGTTAAACAAACAAAAAAACAGTGACAATGTAAGAAATGCCAATCTCAATGAAAAGCCTTTATCCCAATCTTCCCCAAACCTACTGCACACAAACTCTTTCTCGATCAATTTACTCTCTAACTGCTCAGCTGTGTCATCTGTATTTCTGCTACTCCCTTGACTACCATGAACTTCAATTAGTCTCCTGTTGGCTTGCAAGGACAGGATCTAATCTAGGATGCTAATTTCTAATTATCCTGTCTTGTGTTCATGTGTGCTTTATGAACACAAGGAGAACAACTAGGATGAAATATAATCATAGTATTCCATTTCATCGCAAAGGTCAAAGCTTCAGTGCACCAAAACTTTGCTGCTCCTCAACCGTTAAAAGTCTGAACAGAAACGATAGCAGACTTGGGCCTAATTTGAAGGACAAATAGTAAATAAAATTAGAAAATTGAGCTGTTCTCTTAATTCCTTGCCTTTGTTCAACTTAGAGAAGAAAAAGGTTGAGAGGAATCTAATCACAGGTTTCCAATACCTAAAATGTATTTTTAGAGAAGATGGAGGTCCTCCCTTCACAAGGATGCACTTATTTTTTCCTTTTTTCTTCATTAAAAATCTTTCTTGAAAATGTGTTACAAACTGAATTACTTAAGAACATTAAGTCACTTTTGCCACCACAAAACATTCCAGATAATGAAAATATTCTGTATTACAAAAATAAAAATCACTGAACTTGAAGTTGTTCTCTTTGCCAACAATGTATCAAGAATGAAAATGAAATTCAAAAGTTGAACTAGGTCTTCAGAAATTTTCATATTATAAAGCCTTGGGTGGATTTGACAATATTTATATCAAAATAATCTTTTCATTCCTTCTTTTCTACCCACATATTACTTTGAGTCTTTGGATAGTTCTACATTTATGCATTTCATCTTGCCTGCAGTACAACATCATCAGGGATGTGCAATTTTGCCTGACTGGTAATTTGTTTGCTGGGGGGAGTAAAGAAATAGTGTTTTGTTCGCAGGATCTTTTCCTTCAGCAAGAGATATAACATACAGGAAACACAAAGGATGCTGTTTCTCTAAAGAACTTACACATTCAGGCTAGCAAGAGCCTTCAACAAATGCAGTTAAATTGATAAATGACTTTCATCAATTTATGTCAAATCAATTAGGATAAACTGCGATAAAAGCCATCTTTCACAAGTGTACACTGCCTGTATAAAGAGTTACTGTCAAATATACAACAACTTTTTCCAGAAATATTTCTCCAACATCTTCAACATGCAACATTTTCTCACTCATTATCCACTCAGGTAAAATCCATCTTTCACAAAATCACATTATTCTGGTTTCAGAAAAGCTCCATATTTCTTAAACCTTTAAAATTTCTGAAATGTCTTCCTGCCTTATCCCTTCAGCCACGTTAATTTACTAAAGCACATCCATCCAATACTCCTGCTTCCCTTACCACATCGAGCATGAAGAGCTGCTTTCTAAAGCCCTTCAGGGCTCAGCTTTGCTGGTTTTGCAACGTTTGTTCCCCCTAATTAGATCAACCTTTGGCAAACCATCCAACAAGCACCTCCGTGTTTTCTTTCACGCAACCTCTTATGCACAAAGGTGCCTTCAAAAAAAAAAGCAGCGATAAGCTCTCCTTCAAAACAACCACCAAGTTGGCAATGACATATGGCACTTGATGGTGGTCAGAGTGCTGATACATTGCAACCATTTCTTCTTAGTCACGCCCTTTGATTTTCTGCGGATCCCCATCTGCACTTGCTCTCTTTCTGCACTCTGAGCTATAAGCACTTTGGATGAAAGATGTTTTCGTTCACCTTTGTATACCAGCACTGCTTGTCAAGTGAGTATTCAAACAACGAATTACCTAAGGAGAATTTCCCTAAACTAAATATTGAGCTGTACTTTTCACATAAACACAAAATTAAGTAAAAGCACAGGATTGTTAAACTGAAAAGAATAAAAGATCTAAACTTGTTGCAGAATCAGTTGTTCATCTAGATGAAGTAAAAAAAGAGAAGACCTGCTTCATAGGAAAATTCATAAATTTCTTTAATTTTAAAATTTTTATTTTTAAATTTAAAACACAAGACTCCATCCAGTAAGGTAGACTATCCATGAGCCTTTGCAGCAAGAACCAGGAACTCGAGGTTAACATAGCACAGGTAAGTGCAAGTAAGCAGCAATTGTTAAGGTAGCACTTTGCCTCTTGCAAATCCAGTACAAAAAGCTGGTAATCTCTGCTCAAAAGCCACCAAAACTAAACATGACAAGAGAAGCAAGCTGATCTCCAAGAACTCTGCTAGCATGATAGCAGCAGAAACTCAGGCCTTTCCATCAGAGGCGATTCTGTACAGTGCAAACTCCTAGATGCAACAAGTGTTGAGTCAGGGTTGCTTAGAATCAAGTGTTATAGAGTGCATCAGACAAACATTTTTTAAAAGATTCTTCATGGATTCTTCTCTTTAATTGAAAAGACATGACAACAGTGTTCCTTACTACATTAAAAAAAATTCAACATACTGTTTCCAAAGCTATTCAGTTTCGGCTCCATAAAGCAAAAGCAAGAGACCATTATTAAAATCAAAAGTTGTGTGAAACCGTCAAAGTCTAAAATTTAAGGAAGCTTCTATTACTAAAACACCAACACACTTCATGTTGCACATGGAGTTCATTAAAATTCAGCAATAAGCATATGCTGGATAAGTTCAGACTTCCTGAAATACCATTTACAAGCACTGTAATTTCAGGTAAGCCACATATACTAAAAAGGAACTGAGACTGTTTAATAGAACAGGATCCACTACACTGAACTCCGTAATACAAAACCGTATTTAAAGTCAGTGCAAGTAATTCTTGTTTTATGTAAAACACTCTACTGCAAAACTAGCTTGTACAGCACACAACAGAGCACTATTAAAGCAACGTAAACATCTGGCTTGTGAAAAATACACTCTAACATGCAGGATGCAAGCTGACAATGGAAGTATTACCAATCTGCAGAGTACAAAGCTCCAGAAGATCTACTGCCTTGCCCGCATCATCCTAAAACATGTCCCAAAACAGTCCAGAAGGATGCCTGCACCAAATCAGAATACAGTTTCACTGCGTAGCTACAGCAACCTTTAAGACATTGTTGTAGACAGCAAAATAAGCCTCGAGAGCTGTTACACAGGGAAAGAAAAAACTTTATACAGTCTTAATGCAATCAAACCTGTAATCTCAAAACCATTCAGCAATTTCAACCTCTGCATAGCATTTGCAGGAGCACAATCACACTTCTGTGCTCCCGAGCTAAAACAGGATTATTTCATTGCCTAAGTACACTGGCATCTGTGCCCTAACGGATCTTGGCTCTCAAGTCAATCCATGTTTTGGCAGTTACGGGCTTCCTAATTTGAACTCTAAGAGTGACAAGTCTGACAATACCAGAGTCACTGTTAAATTTCAAGGCAAACGCAGAGTGGCATTTTATATACAGATTTATGTAACTAAAGTTTAAAAACAAAGCTGTCTACTTACACACTTGTTAAGTGACATGCAGGATAAAAGCTAGACTTAAAGCTCAGAGCACTTTTACTCAAACTCCAATCCACTAGCTTGTGTGAGCCACAAGTCATCATCGGAGGTCCCTCCTCCCTTTGTACATTATTTCTATAGTTTATCTGAAGCAAATCAGCAACTCTTTCCACACCAATGACCTTGAAGGTGACACTGCCTCCAACCTACACACCCTGTGTCTAGACTAACCCCTCAGTCTATCTGTTATGGCTTTGTAGCTGACAGCCTCATCAAGAGCAGAGACAGGCAGCTCTTTCCCACCAATACTTCACATACAGTAGACCCCACAGACACGTCTGTCTCAACTGTAGTGGAAGGGGCACCTCTTTCCACACCCACCATTTCATGAAGTATTTCAGGTATTGGACAGTAAGCTGTGAAGAACAGGCTGGTGAGTCCCATGCACCTAACGTGTTACAGGTAGCAGAAGGGTTCTCCCTTGTCCCCTTCCCTTCCATTCTTCAATGCCCTTATTTTACTGCCAGCAAAGTTAACTTTTACCTGAAGATTTCCAAGGATAAAAATCTACCTTGTTATGTGGCATCACATCTTGCCCAAGAATAGGGCAGGGACCTGAAACTCACTGATTTCCACAAGCAGCTGCATGTCACACCAGGTCAGGGCACTGTGCAAGGACAGTCCCAACCCACCGCACTGAAAGTAAAGTAGCAGAAAGCAGAATTTTTGCAATGATGAGATGCGTGCATCCAAGCATTGTTTTAAATGAATTATTCTTTTGAATTTTAAGTTAGTTGATCAACAGTTTCATGCCTGGATTTGCCCAATGAACTAAATGTAAACTCTCACATAATTATGGCAAGATGAATCAAAACTTTATCAAGCTTATTAGTTGGCCCAAAAATATCCAATCGATTTGATGTTTTTAAATGTTTAAGTCCTTACAGATTTACCATATCTTCAGTGCTCTGTAAAAGACTTGCATTTAACCCACATTTTTCATCCCTCATAAACCCTTTCTCCAATATAAGTCACCTATGGCTACAACTTCAGTATATTAAAGCTCATTCATCACCACCTACCCTTTATAAATCCATGCCAGTGAAACTGATACGATCAACAGAAGTTTGATTAGATGAGCACTGCATTTATAAAAAAAAAGAAAGTACACAAAAGCAATCCAGCAAGTACAAGTAAAAGTAAAACCTGAATTATCTCCAGTAAGACAACGGGACTCATGACATTAGGATCCCACTTTCTCCTCAGTCACAGTGAAAAAAAATCCTGGTAAGAAACCAGCTGCTGACTGTCAGTTATTTCAAGAGCATAAAGCTTTGTGTGGTTACTAAGATCAGGGAAGGCCAATGGAACATATTAGTTCATTCACGAAGAAACTGAATAGCTTAGATACAGCATGTCCCTTTGGTGTCCAACTTGTCACATACACCCCTAATCTACTGATTACTGAGGGCACAGCTCAAGTACCTACTACTATTGTACAAATTAGACTTAGCCAGACATGGGCAGATGTCAAGTAGAACAAGGCACCCTCATTCAGCCTGTCAGGAAAAAAAAAAATCAGCATAGGGAATGGCTGTGCATCCCTGTTTTGGCTGAATTACTTTATTTCTACAATTTTAAGTTAAATATTATCCAATATATATATGAATTAATATTTTTTAAGTTTATGAATGTAGGAGTTAATACTACTAGGTGAAAAAACTTATTGTACATTCTCACTTTATTAACAAAGCCACATTTTAACTTAATGGACTAAGCTGCAGTATATATTTTGAACCTTTAAATCTTGCTGCTTGAGCAAGGGTGAAACATTTTTCCACTTTTAACCAGAAATCCTGTATATTCAAAACTGCATATTAATAAACCACAATAAAAACTGTAACAGGTAAACAGCAATTTCCATTATACAGTCCACAAACTTTATATAACTGTATAAATACCACTCACAGAAAGAAATGTTATAGCACAGAGGTTAAAGCCAAGGTTATGATCACGTAGAACTGCATAAAGAAACCAGTTCCTGCACCTCCACCCTGAAACAAGAACTAACTCTATTCGATTCACAAGCTATCGCTTTGTATCTTGCCCATACTCGCCCTTGCAATATCCGATAAGAATTAATGAAACTAGCCAGATAGCTATTACCTGTTATTGCAGCTACTAATGCTGACACAGAAGAGTCTTAATGTAGGCAAATCCAGAAACACTGTTCACATTGAGTGTCACTGGCTGTAAGCCTTATCCGCTCTCTTAAGTATCAGAGCACAACCTGACACAGCCATATGCCGAAGACCATGAAAAGCTGACTGCTATGCAACTAAAAGGACCTTAACAGCAACCATCTGTACAAATTAAATGCTAGCCCCACAAAATAACTGTCACATATTTTTCACAGAGCCTTTTCTGAAAATTACCATACTAAAATGTAGTCAACATCTGTAAACACACTCAAAGAAAAATGTATGTATTATCAGTAACTGTGGCATCACTCTGAAAATATTTTAAGGTATGTAGATTGATACTTGGAACATTTATACCTAAACTATATTTCTTGTAAAAAAAGAAAACAATCGAGTGTCAGTTTTATTAAGCTGATAATAACAAAGGTATCTTATTAAAAAAAATAATGAAGTTATTTCTCAACTGCAAATTTTTCCAAGCTCTGTAGAATGATACCCAGCTGGCAAGTAAATATAACTGTACCTGTCTAATACACTGTACTGTGTCTAAAGCACAAACCTATGCAAGTCTGTACACACCAGATGGTCACACAACTTCACTTCCTTCATTCACCCTTATACCTTCTAGAAAGCTACAGTAAGAGTTTAAAGAACTTTTTTTTTTAAAGGGTAAAGATTTTCAGTTTTTAAAAAGCTCCTTTGCCCTAAGGAAGGGGCCTTGAAAACTGAAAAAAAGAGTATGAAACAAACCAGGTCTTTCATGATATCCCCTCACCTCATTACTAACAGCAAAAATCTCTGTTGTTGAGTTTAGAGAATTTAAACACAGACACTTTTAAGAACAGCATTATCCACAAAGGAAGCAGCCTAAGGAAGCAGTAGACCCCTGAGCAAGTTCTGCCTGACTTACTGGGTCAGAGGCGGGACTGCCAGAAGATGACTGTCTCAGGGGCAGACCAGAGCCATTCAAGAAGCTACAGAAAGAAGCTCTGCCCACAAGATCTAATCCACGGACCCTGCTTGAGCCCTGAGCAGAATCTGAAAACAAGAACAAAGTGTGCCGTGACCGAGGAATCAAACACTCCACTACACTGGTTATCTGCCAAAGGCATCATAAAATGTAATATTTTTACTTAAAATATTAACTATTATTCTTAAATGTTATATTATTATTATTAAATAATACTCCATATTATCGCTACTACTCAGCCAACTGTGGCAAAGCTTTCATGAACTTTGGCCCAAGAAAATGATCTCAAGGTCACAGACTAAACCAAATCAACGCTGTATCTCCTGGGTAAGTCAGCTGGACCAGCACAAGCATTTCTCCTGCTGTTTCATAAAGAATCCAGCACCTGTAGAGCACACCAGTCTTCCTGAATTAGCAAGCAAAGTCTGGAAGAAGCCAAGGCAAAGATGACAAGCCAATATTATAGAATCATAGAATCATAGAATCATAGAATGGTAGGGGTTGGAAGGGACCTCTAGAGATCATCTAGTCCAACCCCCCTGCTAAAGCAGGTTAGCCTAGAGCAGGTTGCACAGGAATGCATCCAGGCGGGTTTTGAATATCTCCAGAGAAGGAGACTCCACAACCTCTCNCAGACTACTAGCCACTATTTTCAGATGCTGACCTCATCCCAGAATGTGGAAATTAAGCATTAATGATAATTTTTTTTTAAGTAGTTACTAAACTACAAATCACAAAACCCTATCTGTGAAAATATGCAGAGGGCTCCAGGACCAGGGAAGCCTAAAAACCATTTAAAAACCTTTTTCTTAGATGTAAGTAACAAAAAAGGCAAATCCCATGTAAGAATCCAAACTGGTTCCTACCTAGAAGTTTAAGCAATTAGAAGTCTATTATAATAAAAGGATATTTTTCAATTTAAAAAAGAACAAAATTTTCATGGTGTAGCATTCATACTACAAATGCAAAAAAAAATTTAGGAATCAAGTTGCCTGAGGTAGCAGCAGTCCTTCTAACTTGAGCTCTTCAGTGACAAGAAAAGCACTGAAGTTGTCCACAAAGGCATGATTCTCCTAGATAACTATCATTAGAACAAAGCAGCAGCTCCAGAGTATCAGAACTTATGGTTTAAAAGAAAGCACTCAAGACCACATTACTCCTATTATACTTAACACACTCAAAAAAAAAAGCACGAAGACTTTCATGGAAAACCTTAAAACAACATGCTGCTTTAATTCAACTGTTACTGGAATTTGGCAAAAAAAAAAAAGAAAACACTGGGACACATCACCACAAAGGAAAGAGCTGGCTGATGAGCTACACCACTAGAAACATAGCATATTTACGGAGTCCATCTGACAAATAAGATATTGCATCACCTAACTGTGATCATAAAAAAATGACCTTGTTTCCACAAAAGTAAATCCTTTAAGTACTTATTTGGGTACAGTTATATTCTGACATAGACGTTCTTTCTTTCCTGTAATATTTTGGGAGCACAGTTTAACTGCATGTTCCCAGAATATTGCTGTGTTCCAGCAGATACGAACTGAAAACTTCCAGGGAAGCTTCTACTGACTGGTACTATTCCCATCTTCCTTATGGCATATATATCAGACTTCCAATCAAAATTAGAGAAGGACAATAAATTGTTAATAACCTGTCATGTAGAACAGGTAGCACCTGTAAGCTTGACAGAAGAGCTTCTGTAAGGACTGAGTTAACCCTACTAAAGGTTACCCATATACCCAGTGTCAGGGGTTTATACCAATGTCTAGAACAACATTCAGCAGTCAACAGTAAAAGCCTTTGGTGGACTGATCACTATGGAAAAGTTAGGCATCATGGTTAATGACTTATGAAACCATACATATTCCATTGTTCTGTCTTCCAGCTCTCTATTTCAGCTATTGGCTTTGTCTATGGTTTCCATGAAGGGCTTTATGTTCACGGCTTTCCACAACCAAATGAAACTGTTAGGCAAATAGCACAGTTATTCTAAGTTAAGAAATAAAAAAAAATTAAAAAAAATATTTCCCACATAAGCATTTGGGGCTTTTTAGAAAACATACATCAGTTACTCACAAAGTATCTCTCCACATCATCTCTGATAAGCGGAAATATCTCCTCTGTTCTTCATGCACCTGTAATAAAACAAAAAAGAACTGAAGGAGGGTCACAGACAGACATCCCGAAATAGCATCTGCCTCTCAGATGCCAGGGCTTTTCACAAAACAATCAAAGATTCATTCTAAACATTCAGACACAATATTACTTTTTCCCTATTTCACTAACTTTCTCCAGTACAATTACAGCGACAAAGAGCACAAAAGAAAGCAAACTGCTTCTTGTTTGCATGTATCACACTGCTCTCTGCTGTGGAAACAAGAATGAATTATGAAAGCTAATCAAGTGAAAAGAGAGAGAGCATGCCCTAGATTTTTCAAATAATATCTTGGTTTAACCCAGTTATTCCTGAGCCTGTCTATCCCATGAACAATTTACTAGAATGGATGCTGTGACTCATTAAAGCCACCTTTTATTTTAAGAGGGAGAGAAACAGTTCAAATTATTTGTGTGCAGGATGTAATCACGTTAATTTGTACAGAAGAGGCCAAAATTTTAATGAGTTCCATTTTTAAGATCTAATATAGTTGATCAAAAACCCCTTGTTCAACTTTTTTCACGTCTCAAGAGTACAGTATCTTGCAACCATTACCTAAAATGAAACACCACAGACTATATTCAAGTTTGTGAACTCATACTTCCACTTGAAGGGAGAGTGAAGAAGTTACAAATTTCAATTTGCTGACATCATTTAGCAGAAGCATTGCAAAATATAAACTATGCAAATACCCTTGAAAAAAGCCCAACTTCCGATTTTTGGTCTTTTATATATTTTACATTAATAAGCATAAGTGAATGATAAAAAACTAGTAGCTGTATGAAATAGATATTTCTTTAAAGCAATTCACGATTAATTCACAGCCCAAAGCAGAAATTCCTACTTCTTAATTAATACTCTTAACATACAAAAGTAAATTATTATTTTTAGATATGGTCACAAAACAGTAAACCTATGCAACAGTGAAGTAACAGGCCAGTTTACCTATAACAGAAATCAGAAGCTTCTGCAAATAATCCTCTCCCCTCCAATTGCTCTGTACTACTACAAATAAAATTCTGACTTCAGAGAGCAGGTCACAAGCAATGCTAACTTAGGAGCCTGTCTAAAATTTTATTTTCTTAAAGCAGATTTAGACATTTAGTGAAAGGAAATCACACACAATATTTGTAAGCATGAATTATAAACTCAGTGTCTGCTTTGCAATACTTCAAATGTGCCATAACAAAGACAGCATCAAATAGAATAGCGTAACAGCACCTAACTTGCCCACACTCCCTCCCACTGATGCTAGAGCAGCTGGTATAATAAGGTAGCTCTTAACTCCTGGTGTTGCTGCACCTTGGAACATCCTCTTGTTACAAACAAACTTCAGGTTTTCCTCTATTAAAGAAGTCTGCTGAGTAAATAGGATATGTTTTCTCTATCCTCCATCATAAAACAAACATGCTCAAAAAGCACCATGTACATCCAAACTGCTTTCCTACCGTCATACTCAGAAATAGTTATTTGCAAAGTCCTATTTGATGTGCAGTGTGGTTAATGTAATTAGGATGGATACTACAGTCTCACTCCTTGGTTTACCGTCCTGCGGGCATTGCACAGGCTTCTCTGAAGAAGCAAATACACTACACAACGGTATGAAGGGATCAAAAGACAGGTGGGCCTCAACTTCGCAAAGCCCTTAATGTCAGGGTTAAATTAATTCGAAGAAATAAAGGAAGTTGGTCTCCTCTTGGGCACGCATACGCCACAGATGGGTTTGTGTATATAGTTAAGCATCTTCTTTCCATACACCCACTCAGTGAGGTCAAAACCATGTTCCTTTGATGTGGTCTTTAACAGGGTTGCTTATCTGTACATATCAACTATACTACTCACTCCAGCTCACTTGAAGATTGGGAAAAAAACCTGACCTTTCAATTACTAACTACAAATAGAAGTAATTTTTTTAATCCTTCCATTTTACATAATTTCCCTAAACAGGTCACTCCAGGTCAACTTAGCTCCAAGTTTGTTAAAGTTTTTGGAGAAATAAGTGTTAGTAGTACACAGTAAATTTATGCAGTACCCGACAAAACAAGATCTGAATTCCTGAAAAGATCAGTTTCACTTTCTTCCAGAGACTGTTCAACTCAGAGTGGACAAACTATTTACATACAGTCAGTGCTGCCTAGTTTCAAATAAAAAGCTATTAGAGTGAGTTCAAACATGAAATCACTTCTATCTGTACATCTCCTCCCCTCACCTGAAGGTTTCTCTGGGATGAGGTTTTAGCAGAACAGCTTACGTTAATCCGCTCACACTACTGTGCTTGTGAAAGAAAGCTGAGCCAATTATACTGCAAGGTAAAAGCTGAGTTTTTCTTTTTTTAAAATTTGGTGCAATTTTTGAAAACCACTGCTGGTGGGACAAAAGAAACTACCTCTCTGGAAATGCATGGCTGGTTTGTAGTAGAAAATGCTGTAGGTATTTTTTTTTCCTGTACACAGGAGAAAACTAAAGATTATAAAAACCAATGGTGTGGGATGGGCAAGCTGATGCACGAAAATTCTAAAACTGGCAACTGATGGATTTTCTTGCAATAAAGTACAAAATTCAGCAAGTACATGAGGAACGTTTACCAAGTCTCATTACCACAGAACTTCAGACAGTTCAAGTTCCATTAAAAATTGTTCATACTCAGAACAGTTTTAGTTAACTTTCAGCTTTAACAATAGAGCTCCTATCAACTTTTCCATCCTCACCATTGATTCTGTTGATTCTACATGCCCAACACACAAATATGAGAAATGAGAAATTCACACCTCCGCTTACAACTTTACAGCTACTCAGTATGTCCACAGAATGGACAAATTTGATCACCAGCCGTAAACTTGCCTCCCCCTGCTGGGAGCTGGGGGCTGAATTTCTCACTGCTGTGCAAGTTCCTCAGATCTCTTTGGCTTGTGGTGTTTGCTTCTGTTGCTGCTGTTATATTTTGCCATCATTCTCTCAAATATGCAAAAGCAAGTAGATATATTACTAATTTCCTATATAACCCATTATCTTTGTTTTAAAACCCATTATATTTGTTTTAGCAATTTTCACATGAATTTAGGAAGACAATTTAACAGGAATGTGGTTAAGATCCATGTAAAATTGACAAGCAATTCACAGATGTGTTGGGTCTGTGTGGCATGGCTTTGGTAACAGGGGAAGGGGCTACACAGGCAGGTAGCCCCTGTGAGAAGCTGCTCGAAGCTTCCCCCAGGTCAGCCCCACCTTGGGCTGAGGCCAGGCCATTTAGAGACAACGGATGTGCCTCTGCGATAAGGTATTTGAAACACCTATGCAGATACCGGGAGTCACTGAGGTAGGAGAGGGAGGAGGGGAAGGAGGCGGTCAGAGCAGAGATTCCCCTGCAGCCTGTGGGGACAGGGCAGGCTGCACCCCTGCAGCCCATGGAGGATCGAGGTGGAGCAGCAACCCATGAAGGACCATGGAAGAGCAGAGAGGGACCTGCAGCCTGCGGAGGACCCCACGCCAGCGGAGGTGCCTGCTCCTGAAGAAGGACATGACTCTGTGGGCAGCCCACACTGGGTCAGCGCCTTCCTGAGGGGCTGCACCGTATGGGAAGAACTCCTGTTGAAGGCGTTCGTGAGCGACTGTCTGCCGTGCGAGGGACCCCGCACTGGAGCAGGGGAAGCTGTGAGGAGCCCACCCCACCTAAGGGGGAAGGAGTGGCAGGGACAACGTGTAGGGAACTGACTGCACTCCCATTCCCAGTCCCCCTGTGCTGGTGAGGGGGAGGAGGGAGAGACATCGGGAGAGGGGGGGACTTGAGCCCGGGAAGGAGGGAGTGGTGGGGGAAAGTGTTTTTAAGATCTGTTTTTCACATCTCCTTATCCTACTCTGTTTTGATTAGTGACAGATTAAACTGATATTTTCCCCCAAGCTGAGGCTGGTTTTTGCACATGACCGTAATTGGTGAGTGAACACTCCCTGTCCATGTCTCAATCCACCAGGTTTTGTTACCCTTTCTCCTCATCCCACCGGGGAGGGAGGAGCGAACCAGCAGCCATGGGGTTCTTTGTTGCTAGCTAGACATAAATCAGAACAGAGAAGTTAAACTACTTCTAATTCCATCTCCATAAAATAAATAAAAACAGTACAACATGCATCAGTCACGCCAGTGCACACAACTTAGATAGTGGTCATCCTGTGAAACCATTTTATTTTTATGCCGGTATTTTGTCTTCTATCAGAATGCTCTAAAGTTTTCAGAGTCGACAAACACAGCAAATTAGTGTCACAAGACATGTCAAAGAGCGTACAATAAAGTGTGCAGGGCACTTCCTAGGAAGCTATTAAATCAACAAGCTCACGCATCCTCACTGGCAAATACATAAGCATAGAGTGAACATGAAAAATACACTTGTCAGGTCACAGGACAAACCTCAGGAAACACATCATTTCTACAGAAGGCAAGCCGTTTTCAAATGATGCTCAAAAATCACAAAGCCAGAAGATGCTGTGGTTTAGCCTGACCTACAATATTAATGCAGTCCTTTCTCTAGCAGTGGCCAATGAAAATTACAACCATAACAAAACAGAACTGCTGAAAAACATACCGTTGACTAAATCCACAGGGAACAAGAGGCTAAATTCTAGCCTGGGAACATTAATGAAGGACACAGTTCTACATTACACTTAGTCTGATCTAACTACCACTTGCCTACCTTGCACTAACCTAACCAGCCAGCCTGCTGCACAATTCAACAGAAAACAGCTGTGGGATGGCCAGCAGTGCCAGCACAGCTAACACAGCCTCCCATCCAACCAGCAAGGTGATCTCACTCACCTGGTGACAGCCACATGTGCCCGGCACCCACTCAGCAACCGTGCAAAGAGCAGAAGAAAGCAGCATCATTCCTTTTAGCAGCAGCTGATTAAATCTGACATTGAACTATCCTCTTAAAAGAACTGCTTTAATCTCTAAATAAGAAGTAGTAAGAAGATCTTTCTCTAAATACAGAGAAGTATATGCATAAAAAGGCATTTTTACCTTAGAAGTAGGATGTAAAACAGCCTGATGCAGGCATTTTCAGCGTGAACTTTGTACACGTTTCTGGATGTTAGGACAGCCTCCCCATTTTTAGAATAGGTATCAGAATTGCATTACCTGAGAGCAGAATTAACATATATCAAGTATCACCTGATAATCAATAATTAATGAGTAGAATCATTAGTATTTTCCACCTACAAACTAGAAGTATATAAATATTTAAACATTTTCAATAAAAATCAAGTCCATGCACAAAAGAAACCTCACATCTTAGACTAGAGAAGATATAACTGAAGCTACCAATTTGCTTCAGTCAGCCAAGGTACTGCATTTCAAAAAACTCATAAAGAAAGCAAATAAACTGTTGAAATACAATTCTAGGTAGCAGAACAGATCTTATCCTAATGGAAATGTAGTAATTGTACGAAGTGAAGAAGTCTTACCCATCGAAAGCAATGCTACGATGCTCATTAACTGTAGTTACATAATGTCCTTTGTTAATGTACTTTAAAAATATGTTCAATAAGCATTTTATTACACCTATTTTAGGAACACAAAATAAACAAAGCTTCAGCATGTTCGCACAAGCTTATAAGTATTAAGTAATATTTTATGTATAAAAACCAAGTTTCTCATTAGTATAGTAGTTCACTCACATAGCAAGAGAAAATAATTCTTGAAGAAGATTGAACCATTAATACGTTGCTTATAAATCACATCCAAGTAAAACACTTGCAGCTTAAAATGGCACCATATGCAGCAGGAAAACGCAATGTCATATTGGATGCCCCTATATTATGCTCTCAAAATCAGGAGTTTCAGCAATTACCACATAGAATAACCCAAACCCAGGGAACGGGGTTTTGCCCAATTAGGTTGAACTCTAATGAGGCCAATTGTACCCTGGGACCAAAGGAGCGGGGGACAAGGAGGTGGCTGCAGGTGACACACCACAGTGACAAAGAGTAAGGTGCCAGCACAGGGAGGGGACAAGGAGGCAGCAGGGACCAGTGTCCCAGAACACTGGACAGCACAAGTAAGACAAGCCAGCTCCCTGCCAGAGCCATGATGACCTGAGAGGTTAGTCACTCTCCTGGGTTCACATTGGCTTTGCTGCTTGGACAGCAGCATGGCTCGTTCTCTCTTCTGCCCTTGCCCCAAACACCTGCACGGTCTCTTCAGCCACAGCTGCACCTGCAAGCATCATTCAGAGGTGTGCATGGCACCCAGATGGTCTGGCAGAGGCAGCTGCCTAAAATGCTTTTGTCCTCCTACTGCTATCACTACACCCAGAGTCCAGAGCAGATCCCTACCAATGACAATGCCCATACTCCATTTGTGGGTGTCCAGACTATAAAGCAAGCATCTTCCGTGCCACTCCTCTACTAAAGGCAATGTGAACTTCTGCCTCCATGGTTATGACTGGAGGAAGGTTTTTAATCATTAACTCTCAAGAGCACTGAAAGTACAGAGTTATGACTCAGCCCACATGGATTGCTTCCATTTGTCAGAATCCAAATTCTGAGGAATGTATGCCACAGATTTAGAGGTATCAACTAAACAGTGCTCTGGAATTGTTAACGAAAAGGCCAGTTCACACCAGACTGAACAACAGGAGGTGAAATCCTGTGAAGCTTCCTAGTAAAATAATGCACACTTCAGTAGACTGAAATCTTCCAGTCTTCCAAAGTGACTTTTGGATAGCCAGCATATATTATCTGACAATAAAAGCAAAAATGCTGAGAACGTTAAATTTCTGATTTTCTGCTGTAAAAACTTTTGGTACTCCTCTCCTCTATCGCACACCAGAGCATCAGAGCCACCTGTATCACTGAGAAACTAAATCCACTGCATTTCCTTAAACTACCATTCAAGTATCCACCTGACAAGTCACCTTCAAATCACTTTCCACTAAACTATGAGCCTTCCCACTTGCTGTTACTTTCATCAGCCACGTCATTTACCTGCAGGCTTCATCTAAACCACATCCTTGGGAAAAAAGAAATCTACATATGCAAATAAAGGCCTGGGAAAAACACTTCTGGACCAAGTTATTCAGCATGATTTCAAACACCAATCACTGTCAGCAAGCTTACTAGTTCTGGAGTGCTCTTAAAGGGTAAAGGTTGAAGCTAAGGATTGAAGCTAGGCTGCAGATCACCTTAAAGGCATTAGTTTTCCTTTGTTTTCTAACAGCTATTTTGAGCATACCTTAAAAAGACACAACCACTGAACTGATAATTCAGGAAACACTAGGTCATAAGGCTATCCAGAGCACAACATAGCCAAACAAATAACATCAGAGTTGAAAAAGATGCATTTCATATGTTAGTAATTTAGCTTATTTGGCTCCTCAAATGAAGAGCCAGAGGAGAATCCACACAACTTGTAGATAATTGATTGGCAGGGAACAGAAAACCCAAGATCATTCTAGATGTCCCAACTTGTACCAAGAATCATTTACATCCTTAAAATTCCTCTTAACTACGCCGTACATGCATGATTGTTCTCTGACATTATGTACATTTGTTCTCAACTCCATAAGAAATCACAAGGTTTTGTCAGAGCAAACCTGTGAACAGCCTTACCTTTCAAACAGTAAAGCTTCTCAAATAGGACAATTTAAGATAAGTGAATGTTTTACCTCCAAGCAGCACAGCTTAAATTGTTACCTCAGTCTATACACGATCAGAAAAAGTAAACTGATGCTTTACCCACATCCTGGTAAGATTTCAAAGCTACTTAATAATCTACAAATACATACATTCATCTTTTTCAGCTAAACTGAACCAACTTCTCAAAAAGTTGAAAGCAATCAGTCTTATCAGTATCTCCTTGTGTTAGATACACTACTTTGTACTAAGAACTAAACAGCTTCCTGTGCCTTTATCAATTGTTCTAATAAACGACCTAAGGCTACATAATTTGATCCAGAACAATTTAACAATTACAATATTTTCATCAAAGGAGAATTCTGAGATTTTCAAGATATTAACAGTGCCAAACATTTCAGGTACATCAACCAGATTTGAAAGCCCTGGCTAAATCACCGCTCCCATGAAAGAATTAAATGTGACATGGTCAGAGAGTTCTACAAAAGAAAATTAAATATTTTTTCATTTGAACTTTTGCATGTTCAGCATTTACACCACTGTGAAGAGTTCAAATACACGAGTTTCCAAGAGCTGTTCATTTCCAATTGACTTTATCAAAATCATGATATTTAACAATACAAAAGCCTTCTAATTTCTGTCCCAGTAAAGGCTGACAAATAGCGTCTACTGAAAATTCACACTTTACAAGCATGCTACTCACCCACACAGTCTCTCATAAGTCATCTATTTTGTACTGGAAAACTTCATCAGAATAATTTTCAATGCATCAATTTAAGGATGTCTACTGCAACATCTGGAAAAGGCTATATAAAGAATACAGAGTATGTACGTACGTGAATATTTATTTAGTATCCTTCAAACTATAAAGTTTCAGGCTACCAACAACACAAAAATATCCGAGTATTTTGATCAACACTCCAGAATAGCTTTAAAGGTGTCTGCTTTCTTGAATGCATAAACCATTTAATCAACATCTATTAAATGCTAAGTTTCATATAAGGAAAACACCACACAAGCCGGATGTGAAAGGTCAGACTGAAGACCTATTTAGCCAAGCTGCCGGTCTAACAGCAGCCAACTCAGGAGCGATGCCAGTAACACGACACTGCACTCCAACAGCTTCCCTCAGCCAGCATTTTAGGGACGTCTCACAAACTGCATCCAGAACATAGTCTTTACCACTCTGCAATTCACTCCCCCACTAATTTGTCTAATCACATTTCAAACTAATTTGTGCTCAAGATATCGCATGACAATGAAGTCTTGATGTAATTATACACTAGATAACAATGGAGTCTCACAATACAATTACACATTACAGGAAAGCATTCTTCAGCTACCACCTCAATAATCTCGTAACACAGCACCCATAGTAGCCTTCCCACCGCCAGCTCATACTGGCTGCAGAGACTTCCCCAGTACCGTTTCCCAGAGTGCTCCTCTATTGAGCCACCCCTCTGACTTACTGTATTGCCTCTTAACTGTGTGGCAAGCTGGGAGCCCATCCACACTGAACTACACAATGTGTTGCCTAGTTATGTTAATTGAACAAGAACAGTTTCACTGGGGTTTCGCCATTACAAAAAAGAATTATTTGCACACACAAAGCATCTCAACTTTCTTACTGTTCATGGCAGGATCCCAGGGCTATGTTTCGCCATTCCCAAGTAGTCCAGGTTAATTTTGACATCTAGAACAAGGTNAGTTTCACTGGGGTTTCGCCATTATAAAAAAGAATTATTTGCACACACAAAGCATCTCAACTTTCTTACTGTTCATGGCAGGATCCCAGGGCTATGTTTCGCCATTCCCAAGTAGTCCAGGTTAATTTTGACATCTAGAACAAGGTTCAGGAAGAGAAAAAAAATTGTCACACACGTTTGCACACTATTATTCACCATAGATGTTATTTTAAAGAACTGCAGGGTACAGTGTCTCCAACATAGTTAACTATTGGCTTCTGCAGCTCTGTGAGCTCTATCTCCACTGTGAGTGGAAAATTGGATAGCCCCACTTCTTGCCTGGAGGGAAAGTTCACATCACTCACTACAAATCTGTGGCGTCCTACTCTTTTCCGTGTATACAGAGTATTTCCAAACACAATTCTGCAAGACCATAGCTTCAGATAAAAATCAAATTTCAACAATAGAGTGGAAGAAAAAAAAGAAGAGCTAATTTTTGCTTTTAAACTAGTCAGTCTCTATATTTCAGAAGCAGATCCACCACTTTACGTAAATCACTAAATGCGTACAAGTCACAGGAGGTACAGAAGTCCTAACAGAAGTAGTACCTTGCATTATCATACTAAGGCAAGCATGCTTTTCATAAATCCACCCCACAGTTGCTATCACTGCAGGAAGCTATCTGGCTGGGCTTGCAAAAACAGCACTAGTCACAACAGAGTTGAAATAACACAAAGTTACAGTGAAAGGTTTCACAGCTATTTGGAAGCCATCTTACTGGCCAGAACGAACAACTGGAGAGCAGCATTTGGGAGAAGACACTTATTTTCTTTTGAATGCTGAAAAGACAGCATGTCAATTGAAAAGAAAAAAGCAGCCAGCTACCCCAAAATGCAAAGAGCTATTAGCAGTATTGTCACTTGCAATGGCAGTAATTTTTTTTTATTCATTCTAATATCAAGCAAAGTGAGAAAACGCTGGCAACAATGCTGCCAGCTTTCGCTTCCTCTGCGTTTCCTCTCAGAAAAGAAAAAAATTGAAAATTACACTTGGCAACTTGCATTCTCACATTCAAGCTGGCACCAGTAAGTAAGGGTCACTTCTGTAATTCAATGAACAAAAAATATTTTTTTCCATTACAAGCCCTTGCCAACCTGAAGTTATTCATCCAGTTAAAACAATAAAACAATACTAACAACAAAATCACACAGGAAACCACAAGTTAACCATAGTAACAGATAAGCAGCAGTATGGGACATTCAAACTTCTTAAACAAAACAAGAGTTACCTGAAGATTAAAGAGGCTATTGTAGTCTTATTTCATGAAGGTTTCTTCCTTTTGACGCTCCTTGAAATGAGTCAGATTATTTGGCTTTTTATATATGAGCATTTATGCATGGCAGCCATCAGAAAGACCCATGTTCCATAATTAAAATATTAATGTGTCAGGAATGACACACACAATTCCTCAGGAAGCATCTTACACAGGTTGTTTTGGTGAAGAAAGCCAGAAAGACAAGAAGTTAGAAAGTAGTTTATGGTGGCAAGAAGCTCTCTAAAGTCAGAGCAAGATCCAGGCAGGCTTCCCACCATCCCCTATCAGAGCATTTTACATAACCTGCATCTCTGCAAAGCCGTGTCAGGCTACTCCAGTGACACACACAAGCAGTACAGCAGAGGGCCTTATGAAAGGCTCTCAGTAATGAAAATCTCAAACAATGTCAGACTTGTTAGACACATCTGGGATGGCACTGAAACAATAAAGTCAATACAAAGATAGCGTTTTTTCCTCCGACCCACTCATTTTTTCCTCCTCCCATTTCTTTTTCCTCCATTATTTATTCTTGACTCGATGTTCAGAACTGCAAAGTGTTGCCATGCAAACTCTTCTCTTGTACACTCACATTTTCCAGTTCTCCCTCCTACCATAATTTTACTAATGAATAAACAATTTGAACTAGTAATGAGAGCTGGTTATAACATAGCGTTGACTTTTCTGTATGCACATGGGGAAGACGGGACACTGTCACACAGGAACTCCACACCACGTCCCACAGCACCCACCAGCCTGGCAGCAGTGTCAGACCAGTGCTAGCACTACTGCCATCCCCTGCATCCCCAGAAACCATGTCTAAATTAACTACTTTTTTCACTCCACACCAGCAGATCACTACAGTCTGACCAAGTATGATGAACTGGGATTCTCTTCACCCATAATCGCAGCGTTATCTGCATGGGAGAAGTCACATTGCTGCCTGTCAAGCAGCCTTTTAGCTTGTGAACCTCTGCCCTGGGTTTGGATCTCCTCCTCTAGATACAGCTGTGCCGTGGAATTGCCCAGCACCCTCAGCTGCTTGTCCCTGCTCTCTGCCAGAAGGCTACCAGTTGAGCTGCTCTTAAGTACTTTCTAACTGATTTACTCAGGATCAATCAATACAAAGAGTGATTATTTAGGCTGTTTAAACCACTCCAGCTTATTTTGGTTGGCATTCTGCAGAAGAGCTCACATAATTGTCTACACTGTGAGAGGTAAGGTTTGCAGCCCCCTTACTGAAATATTTTCTCCTTCCACAAACTGGGAATGATGGCAAACAGCAAAAACAAACAGGAAATCCCTGCCGACATCCCAAAATAAACTAGGGCACACTCGTCATCACCCAAGGAATGAATTTTAAGAGGAGGGCAAGTCTTGCTTACACCTGCTCAGCCCTTTGCAAGGAAGTAATTTCACCTAGCTCTCAAGACATAACTCAGAGCTGCACAAGTGGGGACAGCCACATGAGCACCAATAGTAACATGGCATGCAAGCCTCTGCCCTTGAAGGGAGGCAAGAGATGCTGGTAAAACCCATCTATTTGCCTTAAGGCTATGAGTTTTGAAAGAGAAAAACACCGCCACCACAGGCTAAAGTTAGACTACATGCTTACTAAGATGTTGCCAACAATGTTAACCATTTTTGTTATTCCGTTGTACCCACCCCATCCACCATCCCACACAAACCCCAGAAAAGTAACAGGTGGAAGAAAGACTGCGGCAGCGTAATAAGATTTGGGAACAGAAACTATCTTTTTGTTCTGTACATGTGAAGCGCTATCATACAAAGGTCTTGGTCCATCACTGTAGGTCTTCAATGCCATCAGGTATACAGATCACAAGACCATTAAGAAAAAAAAAACCCTAAAATTAAGGAATTGTGGTAGGAAAACAAAATCACAGGATCTCTATCTCCTTGCTAAAAGGAGATCCTAGGGGAGTTGTACCATGGTCCGTTTAGAGTCTCACTGCAAACTCCTCCACGTATTCAACCTTACATTAAGATAAGACACTAAACCATTTCTGAAAAAGATTAGCATACTTGCAAAAATACAGGCCAGGCTCTTGTAGCCAGCAATATCACTAACACCACTAAGAAAACTGGCTGAATTAATGACACTTCCACCAACTCCAAGACAGCTGATAACATGATCAGCTCATTACTGCTGTCCTTTAAACAAAAAAAACATGTGTTTGGACATTAAGGACAAAATTTTCAGACTTGGGAAAAATACAGCCCCAGTCCCCCCTGGATTACAAAACTCCCCACACTATTCCTACTACTGTTAAAGGTGTCAGTGTTTGATATTGCCCAAGTCTAACAAAGAGTAGAGACAGTGAATGTTTACGTGTTTACTGTTACTCCTCTGTGACAAATGTGAGCAGCCACAGAGACTCATCCGATTTGCACAGTCACTGAGGGAGCATTGCAAGGCAACTCGAGCAATCTAGTAAATTCAGATTCAATACTGCTGAATTACCTACATTTATCCTTTGATACTTTTGTAGCTCAAGTGTTTAATCCTTAATTTCCAGTTTGAATGCCTAAGCTGGCAAAGTCTTTAGTTCATATAAAATATATCTCATAGGCTATATACCCTGATGGAAATATTTTAATTCCACTGTATAAAAACAAGCTTTGAACAGCAAACACAGAAGTCCAGCTTAGGTTTCTAGATATAACATCATCACCAATAAATCACAAATTAAACAGTAAAGGGAACAAAACTGGTCACATTCTGTTTCTGTTAAAAGCTTCCAACATAAACAGGCAATACAATATAGCTGTTAATAAGTGACAGCAATACAACCACATATGTATTTTGTAACTTATGGTTGCTACTACTTAAAAAGTTACTTACTAGCAGTGAGCAGAAAGATTCTCTGGGAGGGGAGGTGCGAGGAATAAACTATTAAGACAAGTCTTCTACAACTCTGGCACCATGGTGGGTAATCAGCTTCTAAAAAATATATATATACAGAATACATGCCAACGTCTGTAGGATTCTAGTGCCACTCACTGCTTTCTTTAAATAACAGATGTGCTACTCACTTCCTCTGTTCTATTCAAAATCTGTGGGCAGCCATAAACTTGCTCAAAATCATGCCTGTTTCGTAACACCAAAGCTACTTGAGAGTCGGGCACTGAGAAGCCAAAAGTTGACAAGGCAGATGAGCAGACCATTTCTCCCTCTCAGCTTCCTACAAGAGCCAGATACCATCTGTGAGCAGGATGCAAGCCAATGTTTTGATTCCTCCAGAGCAGAGACAAAAGTGTTCCCCCTACCTTACTGTAGTGCAGAATTTATGCTTTCACGTAAAGATTTCACTGAAAGCATGAATTCATGTGGATCATTCAGCTCCTACACAGGTGGAAAGCTAGATGGAGAACAGTAGTCCCAGGAAGATCTCTTTAAAGGCATCTGGAAACATGACTAGTTTGAAGTGGGAGCACTGCCCCAGTCCTGCTGCATTCAGTCTGATGCTCCATGCCCAGCATCTGCTGGGAGAAGCAGCCCTGCTTTCCCTCTGCTCAACTCCAATCACATCATTCCTGCTTCTACCTGTGAGAGCAACAGCAAGGTGTAGCCACAGGGTGAGTTAGCAAACTGATAAAAACATTACTGAGTGGGTTAGTTTCTCATGAGATAAGCAGCACGGAAGACATCGCCCTGCAATCACACAATCATTAGCTCTGCCAAGGAAGCTGCAGCAGATCAGGGCACAAGGCAGGACCACCCAGAGATGCATCAGATGAGGTACCTGAGCACCAAACTGCCTCCAAAGCCTCTAGCATTAGATTTTGCCCTCCAAATGTGAATCTTCTGGTTAATTTTCAATCCATAACAGGTTTATGAAGAAGTTTAAAATTTAAAAGCAATGTTTCACATTTATTTAGCACAGAATTATTTAAACATGTAGAAAATACACTACAACAATGTATAACAGAAACAAAACTTTAACTACAGAGAGCTGGGTTTTGTGCCAGTACAGTAAAAACCTGCTGGATATTTCAGATCATCATCTTAACATACTGCTGGATATTTCAGGTTAGCATTATCAGATAAGGTCAGTTATTCAAAAGAATCAAAGTTCCCACGATGCTAAATGAAATGCATGTGGAACACATTCAACTTGAAACTAGAACAGACCACTCATGAAGATCCCAAAAAGTAATCAGGTAAAAGGAACTGGGTTGAAATTCACACGGTTACCCTTGCTTTCTTCAGCGTACAGGATTCTCTCTAACATTTAATCGTTATCACTTGTACACCTCAAAAATTTGGCTTTATTTTTTTCATGACACAGAACCTCACCTTCCCGGTAGCAACAGTTCACACTTGACCAGATGGAGCTGTAATCTAGCCCGTTTACAGTGTACCATGGTTTTCATTTGTCACATTGCTAAATTCTGTTCTGCAATTTCTAAATGATACAGACTGATACAACTGGCCCTCGCTGTATATTTTTCTCACCAAGAATAAAGGAACAAAGTTCTTCCCTCACTTCCCTGCTAAGATGGAAATTTATATTCATAACAGGACTAACACGTTGAGATGCTGAGCACTACAATACCTGTTAAAACATTTAAGTCCTCAGAGGTAAGACACGGACTTAAATCATCCCATCCCTGGTTTTAACCGTGAGGCCTATGCAACACATTCCCATGTGCTTTGTGCCAACTGTTTTTCTTCTAGCAAGGTGGAATGGCTTAGGACCTCCTTCCTAAAGCAGCTTATACCCCCCACCTTCAGGCAAATAAGGAGGCTTCAGAGAGGCAGGACAAGCAAGCACATACGTCAGTAGGCAGAAGGAGCCAAAGGAAGGTGTCTGACATCACAGGTAAATAGTCCTGCTGCTTTAGCTACCGACAACCAGTGCCACTTTTGGTCCCATCCATGCCTGAACAAAAATCATCAGCCGTCTTGCCCTTTCGAACGCCTTCCATGTGCATTGCTCTCTGGACACCCCTCCAGAGCAGGGTCCCTTAGAAAGGATCAGCAGAACACATAACCTGACAGTACAAGCAGGCATGGGGCACGTGATAAGACTGATGCCCTTAAATATGGAAATAGGATCGAAGTTTTCCCCAAAATTTAAGCAACTACAAGTGAGGATAAAATCTCTGAGAACCTCTTTGAAAGCAAGACTTCTCTTCACAATCTATTTTCATTTCTACTTTCAACTGTACATAAGCTTTCTCATATTTTAAATATTTCATATTAAAGAAACCAAGCAGAGCAGCTTTTAAAATGGAGCATGTTGGCATTGCCAAACAAATCTCACACATTTCGCAACTATAGAACACACCATCAAGCAGCTGCATCAATCACAAAGAAGTTAAAACAAAAGCCCCAAGAAATCACATGACCAGTGTCATTAGCATTTACAACAATGCACTGTTTCCACAAAAGGAAACAAAATGACATATTCCCCACAGCAAGTCTAAAGCAAAAACATTGACAATACAAATCAGTAGCTGGTGCATTCTTCAGAAAATTAGTACACCTGATTCACATAAAAACAGCTTCTCAAAACAGGCATGGAAGATATCAAATTCATTACAGGACACTGAACGTGGAAAATCTTTTGAATTTTCTTACTGTTAGTCTTCTGAAACAGACGGGTCTATTAAAGGAGTCAGACTTAAATTTTGTCCCAGCTTGCAAGCTCCTCTTGCATTCAAACAGATCCCTTCCTATCTCATAATCGAAAAGATATCTTTATGAAATCCACTTCCAAAACACTCCTGTCACCAAGTCACACATTGCAATTCCCTGTATCCTCCACCTCCACGCACTTACAGCTTAGTTCCCCTGTCAGATCCTTCTGACACAGGATACAGGCTATCCGTGCTATACAGCATAGGCACGCTTTCACTCCAAAACACTTACTACTGTGTAAAACCCTTAGACATAAAGTTTTATGAAAATAATTCAGATGAAACTGGCAAATTTATCAATTACCCTGAACACTCACTGAAAGCATGCCTTTTCTTCCAGAGACTGCAACCTAACACTGCTTAATTACCTCCTGTTTTTTCAAAGATACTTTGCAAATATATTATGAAAAGTTTCTTCCACACTAAAATTTTTAACTTATCCACAAAGCTCTAATCTCCCAATTTTAAGAAACCTGTTGCATCACAAATAGTTAAAAAAAAAGGCATTAAAATGTTTCCATTCAGTATTCTGACAATGCAATACAGCTGTGAGAATTTTAAAAGGCTCAAAGCAGAGAACCTTGAAAGGAAAGCAGAACATATGTTGCCCCATCTATTTCAGCTTTTACCTCCCACTCACAGACACCCGTATACACTACGCCAGATCTGCGATAAAGGCATCTATTGCTGTGAATCTAGCCCAAGGCCATCAAAATCAACTTTCATAAACTATTAAGAGTCACTAGAAAAGTTTTGTATTATCAACACAGTGAAACAGCCAAACACTCTCTTTTTGAGGTTGCTAGCTCTTAAAACAAATGCTTCGTAATTGTCCCATTTTTGTCATAGTGCAGTTTTTCAGAAAGTTTTGCCAGCACAGATATATCAACTAATAGAGTAAGGAAAAAAATGCCATATACTAAGCATTACAGCTACTTCAGTAATAAAATAATCATGAAAGATCAGAGCATTTTTGACAACTTTGCTTGTGGTGTTCGTAGGTGATACAGTAGTGCTAGCAGAAAGACTCCTAGCAGAACACACTGCAAATTCATTTGGAGTCTCCACCAACATGTTTCTTCTTAGTGTGAACTAATTATCTCTTTCTAATAGCTGGCCCACATTACGAACACATAGCCCTTGAGGTAACATTACTGGAACTTTTAATTCAGACAGCAGAAGCTATGCCTTTAGATCCAGACATCCTGGGCTTGACCGCCACTGGCAAAAAACTTATACAATATCATATTACACTGGGATACACTCAACATGAGATAGTTTGTTGATTTTTATTTTTTAAAGAACTCCAACATTTTTCTCAGCTTGTCACAAAACAAAAGAAAAAAACACATTTAAGATTACTAGAATTCAGGGGGGAAAAGCAAGGCTTTACTTTGCATGCTCACTCCCACAGTGCTTCTAGCCAGTTCATGTGCAGGCACAAGCGCCCTTTCTGCAGCAGCTACGTTTCACTTCCCCTCCCAGCTCCCTTAGAGCTTAATGAAGGATTCATCAGCAATCTCTCACACACTGCCTCTGTAGTGATATCAGCCGAACACACTCCCTCTCTGCTTCACCCTGCTCAGCCCTGCTTTGAGTGAGCCAAATCCTCACGGCTGTTGGAGATGATCCCTGAGCTCATCATCTCCCCACAGACATGCTGTCCTGTCACCTGTGGGACCACACTGCAAACTGCATCAGGGAGTCTGTGCATGATCCTTTTTTTCTAGCTGGGTAAGCTTGCGGATCTGCTTAATGCCTGGCATCACCAAAAGCTGTGCCAGAGACAGCCCAAGTTGCAGAATTTCCCAAGCCACCATTACTGCTACAGATTAGGTACAGCTGAACTATGGCCTCAGATGACTTTCAGTTTAGTGAATCTTTTACAGAAGAGCAGAAGAAACTATTTAAAATAATAAATAAAAATTGCTGGCCAGGGCAAAGTCACTTTAATTCATTTTTGACACCTGGTGTCAAGCCAAGACTCACTAGAAACACTCTTGCTTCTTTGAAGCAGAGCAGCATGCTAATTTGTGCCGGCAGCTCACTACAATTTTTTGAACTTTAGAAGTGAAGGAAAATGTTGAGAAGCACAATTTCAAAAATCAAAGAATCAAAAAGATCACAAGAAGTGCATTCAGGATAGCATTTAATCCTAGTTACTACTCAAACTTTTTTTTTTTTACTATCAACACTCTGCAGTGTATTCTAGTATTAAATGGGATTGCAGAACAGGCTTTACCATGAAATCAGAGAAATGGCAAGAGTGCCCTGAAGGTTCTTCATTAGCATTATCTCTATGTGTAGCTCATAGGGGAAAGAATAAGGAAGACTCCTCTGTGGCATTCTATTCAAATGTATGAGCCATACTTAAATGGGTAAGGGAGATATTTCTGATGCACACTTCACAGCAGGCTTAAGTCAGCATCAGTTTCATTAAAACTCAGAACACTCAAGCTAAGGAGCCCTTTGCCATACAAAACTGAAAAAGATGTGCACCTTGCATCTCCTCAGTTCCACAAAGGACCCGAGCCAAGACTCTGAGGGCTCTCAAGTTCATATCACACTTTTCATTCGGAGGCAGAAGGTCCTAAGCAGTACCTAGTAAAAACAGAGCTTGGCCTAAATTTTACGTGAACTGGAAGAAGAGAAAACCAGCAAGTTAATTACAACCTACAGTTACATCCCCATTTCTAATGGTTGCATCTCAGAAATAATCCCCGAAACTCCTTCCTGCACCCAGACCTCAGCCGGCCTATTTAAAGACCAGGGAACAATAAACACTGATGAGCAGAACGGGTAGAGGGAAGGCAGAAAACGATTACAATGACTGCAAAACAATGCCTGGAAAAGGAGAGTTGAAGACACTTTTTCAGAGAGGGACAGAGCGCACCAGCCCGCTCCCGCAGCGACTCGCCAGCTGTGACCCCGCTCTGCTCCCTGCCAGTCCCACGCAAGACCCCCGTCCCGCAAGACCCCCGTCCCGCAAGACCCCCGTGCCTGCCCTCCTCCTCCTCTCCCCAGCCACCACACCCCCCCGAGGCACGGCACACTTTTGATCTCCCCCTCGCGCACAGCGCACCCCTCCTCCTTCCCCCTCGCAGGGCACTCCCGACCCCTTTCGTCCCTCACAAACCAGGTCTCCCCCCACTGCACCACGCTGCCCCTCTCCTCGCAGGGAGGTTACCCGCCCCCCACACGCCCCCCCGGTGCAACCGGGGCGCCCCGACCCCTCGAGCTCGCAGGGAGCCCCCCGCTGCAAACAGCGCTCCCTTCCCCCCGTCCTCAGGGCAGCCCTCCCGGCAGAAAGGGGGTCCCCTACCTGCCGGCCCGGCCCCGCTCTGCTCACAGACGGCGGCCCCGCTCCCCTCCCGCCGGGCCCGCGACCCCCGGCCGCACAGGCCCCGCAGGACACAGGACTCCCGGCCCCACCGGGACCCCGAGCGGGGAAAAACCGGCAAGCGACTCTGCGCGCCCCTCTCACCTGCGGGCCGCGGCTGCCCGCCCGGCCCCGGCAGCGGGCCCCGCTCCGGAGCGTTCCCAAAGTCCCGAGCGCGGCCCGGGAGCGCGGCCCCGCTCCCCGCGCCCGCCCGNGGGCGTGACTGGGGGCGGGGCTTCGGCGGCGACCGGGGCGGGTGAGATGAAATGGGCGTGGTCTCTGTGCCCGCGGGGCGGTGAGGGGTTGAGTAGGGGTGGACGGGTGGAGGGATGGATGGTGGGGTGGAGGGATGGTGGGGTGGAGGGAGGCGCTGGGGTGCACAGGGGCAGGAGCTCTGCAGGCACGGGCTGGCTCCAGGAGCGCAGTGCGTCCGGAGAGCTGCTGGGAGAGCAGGGAGGACAGCAAGAGGCAGCAACACTCTGTGGTGACTTAGTGAGTGAGAGTGACAGATGTACAAAACCATCTCCCAGTCTTCTCCAGAGGATTAACTGGGGACCAGCATCATTACTAAGTGAAAGGCCATGCCCAAGTTGCTCTCCTGACCACAGCGTTTGCTACTGGAAAGCTCAGAATTGCTCCACCTGCTCCCGTAACACTGCAGGATGGTAACCCTCAAGCTTCCTCACAGTTGTCTTCTCTCTTTCACGTGGCTGCAGCTCTGATTTGGGAACTGTTTTTCTTCTGCTGTACTCCCTGTGTTGTTTCCTGTAAACACACCTTTAATTACTGAACACCCAACATTCAGCAAATTTTAGACTGTAGGTAATCTTAGGGCAAATAATGCCTTAGTTGTCAACCCTAATGAAGTTATAGGAATTTCAACAACGCAATTCAGGGCAGAACTTGATGCAAAACTAGTTATGAAACCATAGGTAGTCTTCCAGCCAAGAGTGCAACCATCTCCTCATAGCAGCTCTGTGACTTCAGCTTGGTAAATGGCTTGAAAGTTGTCAGCTTTAATGCTAAAAGAAAGATTAAACAACTTTGAGACCATACCACACCATTTGAGAGTTGCATATCTCCAACACTGCTTGCTTTTAAAGCTTTTATCTAGAAATTTTAAAAATCGGCTTATCAAAGCCAGTGCATCATCTGTCTCAGAGCGGAAGAGAATCTGGTGAAGTAACTCTCTAACAGACTTTGCTATGGGCAGTTTCAGGTTCACTTCTGTTCTCTTCACATCATTAACAGCAACTGAAGCAAATTCAGGCACAGAGAACCAACTCATCACTATGCTCAAGCTGACAAGAAGTTCAGTATCTCATTTGCAGAAGAAAGCATTTTTTGTGTATATTTTTCCTATATCTGTATATTTTGAAAATGACTTCTTGCATGAGCCAGCACCCATCTCGACTTATCTTTAGAAAACTTTGAGAGGAACGCATCTCCCCTGAGAAGAGACATGGACATAGCGACACACTGGATATTTCACAAATGTTCCCGAACAGAGTAACTCGAGTCTTGAAATGTGCTTGCTCACAATGTTTTACAAAAAGCAGGTTGTAATAGTTCTCCACCTTTTTACTCGTTTATTTCCACTAGAAATAAAGTGGAATTTGCCACTTAAGTAGACTGTAGCTATAAAACGCATGCCCCTCTAGATACTATGCTCTTGCAGTTCTTTTTACTCCCAAGGCAAGATAATATCCCTAATGCACATTTAACATGGGCTCTTGTCCAAGTTTCAACTCGATCACACACTAACCACACAGAAACTTTCTGACTCTCTTCGCTTACTTACAAGGCAGAACATGTGCTTTTTTCAGCTCAGGTTCCATCTCGTTTCACAGTTACCCACTTTTTTTTTTGCTAAGGACTTGGCAAATGACTCATGTGCTAATAGTGTTCTTCTAACGGTTGCACCTTGAAAACCAGGCAAGATTTCCCAGGCTTTACCTGGGGGCTCTCAGCGCCAAAACGCATAGCCGTGCCTCTGGTGGCCCCCAGGAGATGACAGCCCAGCAGGGCCGGGGCAGGGCTGGAAAGCTCTGTTCAGCAGAGGTAGGCTTTGTCACTAAGGATTTCTTATGGAAAATTCATGTACTAGCGTTCCTCAAATGTTACTTTGTCACTAATAAAACTGTTCTAAGCACACTTTTTTACAAAGTTTGATGTCTCTGTTATGTATTTCTCTGCAAGAAATCTACCCTAAATTTGCTGTATACTCTCTGACAGGCTGTGGACTCTCTCATAGTGTAAACATGACATAAGGCAAATATATAAAGTTACTCATCTAAAGCAATTTACAAGGTAAGTTCTTTAAACATAACTTTATCACAAGACTTCAATTGCAAACATTTCCTATTGAAGTTTACTCTAGCACAGTTCCTTTCAAAACATCAGTCTAAGTATTTATGCCCACAAATCTGACATTTGATAAGTATACTGAAAAAATTCTACAGCAATGTATGTTCTCAGCATCTAACAGTAATATATAGAATGAACAAAATCACCAGTTCAGATACAGCATTTTTATATTCACCTTGCAACCATTACACATTGATATTGCAGATTACAGAGAAGACACTACACATTAAGCAACAGTATTTCCTGTTCAGAAATTTTACAACTTGATTTTATTTTAAAAAAAAATAACACATACCCACTGCTACCTGAGCTAGAAACAATTCACTCTGAACATTTGCCATAAATTATAACAGAATCTATTATGAAGCAGAACGCAGAACTTGGGTAGAAGAGGAACTAAGCTCTATTAAGCTTCAATTGCTTGTGACGAGGTAGATTCACTATTTGCATCTCTGCAAAGTCACCGGTGAACTTAATTTGAGAATGTGAGGAGTTGCAGTGGGAGTACTCACACACGTGTATTTAAGGCAGTATTTCTCTAGCTGTTTTGACTTGCATCACCTGCCAAAGTGAACCGTACCATCTGTGACCCCTTCTCCAAGTGCGATGCTGTAGGTGGAGATGCATCTATCTGCTTCCAGCTCTTGAAGAGAGCTTGTGCACTGCATGAGCACTTTTTATTTCCTCTTACCTTTTGCATGCTGCAGTTTAGAAAACAGTAACTTTCAGGATTTCTACTTTCTCCATCATGAAAATATTCTGTGTTGGCTAGATCTGCATATTCATGCCACAATAACAGACTCACAAAATTAAAATCATTCTAAAATGAGAGGCGAGATGCATATTTGTCAAGCAATAAACACTGAAAATATTTTGTGATAAAAAATCATTAATTTTAAGTATTTTTAAAGCCCGCAACTTTCTGCTTCACCCACAGCTGTAGACAGCTTTATTTCAGCCATACACAGCGCATTTCAAAAGTTCCCTGACTACTCTGGTCCCTGCTAATGCACAACAAATCCTATGGAGCTGGTTTTTCCAAGTCATTTTATTAACCTGGAGTAAAAAGTAGCATCTGTTGAGTGTAGGCAGCTGTTTTGCAGCTGTTCCCAAAGACTGGCATCCCATCCCACAGGCTGGGATGCGCAGACGGAAGCTGCTCAGCAGCTGATCATCTGGAGCAGCTCTTTGAGTATTACTCCAAGCTCCGAGAGGGAGAAAGGGATTTGAGCAGCAACAAATCATGTTTGCTGAGGCTGGTGAAGCTTCATAAAAAAATCTTTCCAGGGAGGAGTGTACCTATGCCCTATTCTTGCTGTTTTGCCATGGTGTAAATTGGAAATTTCCCGAAGGAGGCTACCGAAATAAAAATCCTTAGAGGGAGGCTCACTGTCCCAGCAGTGCTTTTCCACACTGTCCTACTCTGTCTCTGCTTCCAGCAGCACCCAAGAGGCACCAGCCACTTTCCAGGAACACCAGCAAGAAAAGACTCTCCCCTTTCGCAGGTATTTCCTGCAAGGAAAGACGGCTTCGCAGGCTCTCTCCCTGCCCAGAGCTGCAAGCACCAGACACCCTTAGTGCCCACACTGGAAAACGGGAATGCCAACTTCCAGCCTCATGCTTTAGGGCAGAGAAATAAGTATGACCTTCTTCACCACCCCAGCCTAGGTAGGATCAGAGCCAGCTGAACCTCACTGAGCCACAGCCGTGGCTGCACAGACAGCCCTCAAAAGAAAATGACACTAATATACTAAAAGTATATTAAAACTTAGTGAAAAAGATATTTGAAATGTCTCTCCTTGAATTACAAACCCACCAGATAACAGAGTTTTCCCTGTGCTTGGAAGAGGAAATAACTGCCTGGTATGTGCTGGCACACATTTAAATTACAATTATAATACATATACAGATACACCTTGTGTGTGCGAGCCTGGATTTTCAATCTTCTTTCACCACCCGCAGTCATTTCCACAAATGTAAAAATGAGGGTAAAACATCATCAACCTAAAGACTAATCTTTGTTGATACCACTTTCAATGTCTCATGTCTCTTTGCCCTCTTAATGCCTCGTCTCTCTTTGCCCTCTTTACAGTCTCCCATCACAGAAATGATAATTACTGGGGCAGCAGAGAATCACAGGCCGTTTTGACAGCCTGGCCTTCTCTACCAGGCAAAAACACAGAAGAACAGGGAAGAAATCAGCAGAAACATCCCTGCTATTCTCAGAGAAACATTTCCAATGTAAATGGAGCATCTCACTGGAGAGACACAGTCAAAATACTAAAATATGTAGGAAGGGGGAATTATTTTGGCCACTAAGCATTAAAATTCATCATGTGTGTGGAAAAAAAAGCAGAAAACTTTCAGGGTACAATTCATCCAAACCTTAGGAGTTCAGGAAGATAAATGAAACATGAAAGGAGTAAAAGGAAAGATGGGGAAATCAGAGAAGACTACTGCAGGGAGTTCAGTCCGTAACCAACATCCAGGCAGAAAGAAGGCCATCCAGTGCAAGTGGAGGTTTAAGTGCCTCAGGAATTTGGAGTGGGTGCAAAATTTAACATAGCAGCTACAGACAGTATCTGACCAAAATATGCCCCTTACACCCTTACATTATGGGGTTCTACAATAACCTCTACAATTTGAGAACATGCAGGACTAAAATAGAAGTAACACTGACATTTTATTCTTATTTTTTAAACTCATACATGGTAAGATTGATGATCAAGTTATTCCTTTTAAGAAATACCCGTAGATCTTACCCGCTGTACCATGCCAGCTTTGTATAAAGGGATGAAGTCAGGATCAGACAGTCGTTGCTTCCTTTCATCGCCAGAGGTCCAGTGCCCAGAGTATAAGTCATCATGGTGGACACACAAAATATTTTACCCGCTTTGCCTCGCAAATTCTTGTATGATTGCAACATTTACATTTGTAGCAAGGACTTCCTCATCCTCAGTTGACTAAACTGTTTTGCAAGCCTTCCTTGGGCACATAAGCACTGACAAATAACAGCTTTTATCAACTGCAGTCTGCCAGTCCCAGTCCAAGCTCTTCCCTTACCTCCCGTTCACTCAGAGAAAACAGATAGCAGTGGAACTTGTCGTTTCCTCCAAACTCAGTTTGGAGTTTATCATGTTTTTCCTCCAGCTAATCTCAATGAAGTAGAACTTTAGGTTTGGAGGAACAGCTATTTTTAAAATATATTCCTTTATGCTATAAAAGATTATAATAAAATATCAATGTCAAATGACCAGCCAGTGCTTTTCCTTAGTAGCAGTCAAAAGCCATTTGGGGAGCTGGGGAAGGCTGCAGGTTGTGCCCAAGAACATGGTACAGGACTCAGTCAAGCCATTTCTTCGGTAATACAGCGATTCTTCTACAGAAGTCCTAAGTAAGTCATACAGGAATTTTCTTGTAAAGTCTTCCCCTTCTTGCTCTCTTTGAGGTAGATATTACAAAGAGGAGTGGGGCAACTTAATATTTTAGTTGTACTATTTCTCTACATTGCTCTTTTTCTTAATTTCTTATGCACATTTTGAGACAGTCTAGAGGAGACAGAATTTGAAGTTTGAGTCACAGGTTTTCAGAAAGTCCAAAGTCTCAGTTATCCGGGGTTTTTCAAGCCAGCTTTGTATTTTCATTGTCTCTTGTCCAAGGTTTGGCTTTTTTTCTAGCTTTTACTATCTTGGAAAAAAATAGCTAGATGCAATTCTTTTTCACTGTTAGGCAAAAAGTGAAGTAGTGCAAGTAAGGAAATGATTCCAACAAATCTCAGAGGAAAAACGCAAAATACAATATTTAGTTTCAACTCCATACATTTCCAAAATGCACTACAATAGGTCTTTTAATATCATTCTCAACAATATCTCTTTTTTTTTTAAATGTCTATACAGCAGAATGTACCAGCATTGAGCTTTGATGTGCTAGCATTGGGATGCTTTATGATTCATTAAATAATTACATTCTCATTTACAATATACAAGTTCCAACAGTCAACAGAAATGCTGGGTTAATCAATGTCTTCTGCAAGTCCTCACTGTTTTTCTACTTTGAGCAACAACTGCAACAACATTTTTTGCACAGGATTACTAGTCACTGCAGATAACTACTTCCATCCCTGTGGATTGTATATTTTGCAGGCTAAGCAATTTATCAGTGCATGCTTATATGCTTTTGTTCCCCACTGGCAAATGGTACTAATTCATCTTGTATGACTGTAGGTCAGCTTTGAAAACATGACAGGAATTAAAAAAAAAAAAAAAAATTTGTCACTCACAATTTGGTAAAATCACCTTGCTTTTCACTCCTAAAACTGGTGATACAGGTCTTTCTTATCACAAAGAGGAAACGGGGAGCTCAACACTCCTCATCTTGCCAGGAATGCAGCAGGATAAAGAGCACTTTCATCTTCCCTCCTGTTCCCACAGGTGGGCTTGGACAAGGAACAAGTGCCAGCAGAGGAAACTGCTCCAGCCAACACAGTTCAACCAGGAAGCAAGAAAAGTGGCCTGTGCCAGACAGAGGGCTTATGTATATAATTGCCCCTGGAGCAATAGGGAGAGTAGTGGCTTTTGATGAGGCAATATAGCAGTGCAGTACAGCACTGCACATCTCTTTTGCTCAAGGCACATGGCATAATCCATACGCTAGCTTGGTACCTGAGAATTTCTGTCCAGATATAAGAACGCAATGCACCTTTGTTTCCTTACAATTAGCACTAAGGATAGAAAATTTGGAACTTTAGCAACCCCCGTATGTCTTAATAAATTAACATTTATCACTACACTGTCAAAACAAGATACAAACTTCTGTCATATATTATTTTTACTATCATGAGAAAAGTATTAAAAGTCAGATTTTGCTTGCCTTTTGCAAACACTTATGCTGATCTCTGGAGCACTAGTCACGTGAAAGTCACAAGATCTGCCCAAAGTTGGTTATGACACAACCTAGCTACGTCCTGGCAGAAGAGCTATCTCTTACCCCCCCCCAACATCACAAAAGCAGTGCACACAACTGTATACTCTTGTTCTCCAGAATGTAAGCTGCTAAGTGGGCTTTCTGCAGCAATCAATAGTTCTTACATCCAAGCAATCCATCTTTAGGTTCACTCCCAATTAAAGATCACAATGAATATAAAATAAATTATTGATCTCTGTCAGGAAATACATTAACAAATCTGTCTCCAAGCAAGAAGAGCTCAATGGTTCCAAGTAGAGCAATTTTAGTAACTGTCAGTGATGTGGAAGTACTCCATTCATCACCTGAGCTCACCCAGTAGTAAACCATCTTAGTACCCTCTGAGCCACACATAAATCTGGGTGGGGAACAATACAAGACTATTTAGTGGACATTTCCAAATGCAATGCTTCAAAAAGAAGTCTCAAGTTGCCACAGGATAAAATGTAGTGTCTCATCATGATATTCCCAAAGCAAGGGAGCACATGTTGAACTCATGTGCTCTCCTGCCCTGAGGCAGGTTTAGCCACATCTACTAAGGCTAAACTGCACTGCAGGAGCAACAGTGAAGGGTTTATTTGTTAAGTTATTTCTTCAGAGATAAACAAATCATCATGAAATGTGCTTGCACCACTGAGATACTGCAGTGTGCACAGTATCAGCAGAATCTAATGAAACCAGCTATTTCATTACAGGGTATTTTACTGCAGAAACTGTATGGGTATAAATCCTCAGTTTTGAGTTGTGACTGCACTAAAACTCCGTGCCCTTATCTTGCTGTTCGGCACAAGGATATGGACTGTGGAGGGAAAAAAAAGAAGCCGTTCAGTCCAATACTTCAGCAATGGGGGAACATTTCAGCTACTTGCATACCGAATTGGTAAGACCAAGATATGTAAGATCAGAGAGGACAGAGGCAAATTTTAGAGACCCCCACTAAGTCTGAGTAAACGGCACAAAGAGGATAAAATTCACAAACAAAAATACAACACACATCAGAAGAGAAGCAACCTGAGCACCTTGCAATGTTCACAGCCCAGCTCCTGGACAGATCGATTGCTATGCAAGGTCTGCCTGGGAACGTCTGACCACAGAGATTTACGCTCTTCATGAGCTTTCTAATATGTGCTTCATTTAGGGAGGTATGTTTGGCCATAAACAACAGCAACCAGACCATAATAGCACAGTTTCACTAGCTCTAGTCGATCTCCCATACAGTATATTGTTATGTAGAAGTTGCAAAAGAGAAAAAGAGAAAAGAGCAAAAGCTCCTGTGTATATGAGCTCTGTATCCATCAATAAGTCATCCTAAATTTTGTGTATAAGAAGAAGAGGGCACAGCAAAGAGGGTCAATGCTGATAGAAAACTTGCTCATAACCGGCCCTCCTCGATGTGCCCCAGTACGTGTAAAACCCCACTTGTTTTTTTGTCAGCAGGGCAGAGGTATTACTTTAATTTTAAAAATTCAAATTTTAAACCAGGGCAGGTACTCTGTGTTTTGTCAGAAGTTCTCAGCAGGAAGCAATCCTCCCGTCAATAAGACAAAACGAATTAGTGTGAAGTGGGGGTTGTACATTACAGGTCATCAGTATTGGCAGGGAAATTATAGGTGCTCGGCAGCACAAGAAATACTGGAGGTGAACCTGGCCAACTGCTTTCAAAACTCCTTATTAACTGCTGGCCACAGCTGCAGGGTTGTGATGGCTGTAAACATCACACTGAAAGTCTGTCCATAGGGTACAGAGGCAAACCCAAACACAAAACAGTGCATCAAAAGTGAAATAAATATATAGGATATCTGGATCAGTGAAGCTGTGCTTCATTTGGTTCAACACAACATCAAAAATAATTTCCATTAAACTACACTGCAAGCATTTTCAAAATATCCTTGAAAGGCTCCTGGAGACAGTTGCAAGCAGCTGATGAGCGAGCACAGCTAGTGCTCCTCTTTGTGCCATTAAAACCAGAGGTGCAGAAGTGAGCCCTGATTGTCTTTTCTCCAGCATTTTGTTGTCTCAGCTCTGTGACAGTGGTTTTTATGTGACGATTGGAGCCTGCACAGCTGGGAATTCCGAGGGCTTTATGACTCAGATACTCCATTTTCTTTCAGACATCCAGGATGTCTGCTCTCTAGCAATTCCTTCAGCACCAGGGAGGGATCCTTAGGGAAGCTCTAATCCGGGTGGTTGGGTAGACAGGGGAAAAGAAAATTGTTTTTACACTTCCCTTCAGGAGCAGAGGTTGCAACGTGCTCAGTCCATGGACTGTGCCTTGCAGGCAGCCCTGTCTAGCCCCTGCTTAAGGATGCAGCTGATGGTCGTTCGCTGTTTCACAGCCCAGCACAATCCCTTGATGTCACAGGTGCCTTCCCGAGGATGCTGACCACGCTGTCGTGCCCAAGTGTCTTGTATCATCACATCCATTTAACATCAAACCTCTGCCTCCCCTTCCCACCTTGGCACACTTGCTGCTGTCTGGCAGAGGGGTTCTCACTGTTCCTTTCCACCCACACGCCCTGGGCACACCAGCCGCAGTCTGTTTTCCTCGCGTGGGCAGATGTGCACCCAGGGGAGCCCCAGGCTTCTCAGGAGAAAAAAAGATATCGAGGTATTTCCAGCGATTTTTTTTTCATCAACAGATTTACCGTTAAAAACACACGTTTCTGACAGCAGAAACTTTGACATTATCGGCAAGGGATCCTGAAAACAGAAATTACTGTTCCTGCTTCACTGCATCCTTCATACTTGCCCATGTTGCTGCTGATGCTCAGAAATGCAGGCAGGTGTCCTGGATGTCGTCTGCTTTTTATTATGCAGCTCCTGAGGGGCAGTGAGGAATCACACTTTAATACACTGCATCTGAATTTTAATTGAATTGTAGCCTGCAGGTAAGTGAAAAGACACTGAAATCAAACTTCAGTGTTTCACTGTATAGTTGGTGTTCCACTGTACCTTTGAAACAATTGATCATCTCTCTATTGTCTCTTTCTTAACCCATGGCTCTGCAAGCCCCTGCCAGCAGCGTGGTACAACTTCCCAGGCAGACCACAGACACATGGACTGCGTCCCAGTAACACCCGCTCAAACCACTGCCTGATGCTGACAGTGCTGGGCCTCACGTATTGTCTATGTAAACTATGTTTTAATGAGGAGTGCTGTAAGGACAAGGTTTTACAGATAATTCCTGACTATAAAGAGAGATTGTGACAGCGTAACCTGAATCTAAAAGAAAGACATCTCTGAGGAGGTTGTTTAAATGAACAGCAACCTCTAGGTGGGAGGCTTTAGGCACTTCAGCTCACTGCTTTTGTTTCAGAACACAAGGGCCAAAAACGCGCCTGGATTTTTTTCTAGCTAAAGAAGTCTAAGAAATCATCTCTCCCTCATCACTTCGCAGCTAAAAGCCTCCACCAGTGTGGAGCTTCTGCTTAGCCAAAGCGGGACGGAAATCAGCATTGCTCCAGAGGAAGGAGTCTGACCAACAACATGGGACGTGTGTCGTCAGTCCCGCTACAAAGTGTCAGCAGAAAAGCATTTTTGCAGAACTACAGCCCTGCGCTCCCTTCTCAGTGCCACAGATGGGAGGCAGCCTCCAGGCTGGCACCACCAAGGTAGCCGAGGAGCGTGGACCACAGACAGACGCATACACACACTGTGGTTGCAGAAATCTCCTGCTGAAATCAAACAAAAAAATAAGTATTACCTATGCTAAAAAGCATAATAAATAAATAGCATATACCACTTCAAAAAATAGATGAGTCACTATACACTTTGTAGCTCCCCAAATCCATTGCTCTTTGAATATGATTCAGTGGCAGCTGCAAATTTATTTTATTTGAATACAAGTTGGCCTACTTAATTCATCCTGCCTGGGTTTCACAGCATGACTCCATCCTGGTGCTGCAAAATACAAAGTAGTTGTCAGAAACAAAAAGGTACTAGATACACTCATCCGCATGTCTGGAGTTTTTGCGCACATGGCATCCTGGAGATGAGAGCAGCCAGAATGAGAATGTCGAGGCTCAAGAGGCGCAGACACTGCCGTGTTTGTCAGCACTCAGGCTCCATGTACCATGCAGGAGCTTGATGGTGGGGATCGTGGTGGTCAGCGGAGGCTCTGGCCCCTCCTGAGCAGCAAGTTAATATAATCACCTCCTGTACAGCAACTACATCTGCTGTGCTTCTTTTCCAGGCACAATTTAGCTCTCACTGCAAGTACTATTGTTCTCAGTTACTCTACGTGTAGCCCAACCATGGAAAATGTGCAAAGGAAGGTTGTAAAAGCTGCTGGTTTAGCTGGAACTCAACAAAAGAACAAGAAAAACCACGATCAGAAACACGGAGCAGCTATAAATGGACACACCCTTGCAAGAGTGGAGATCCAATAAATATTTGAATATACCAGCCTCTGAAATCAAAACACTAAAAATAGTCTCTAGCTTTTCTTTTTCCAAGGAGAGTGTCCCATTGCCTGAAGAGATTTCTCTAGTATTTGAGAGAAGAGGTTCACATCATGCTTCCCAGTTGACATGAGCCTGCTGCTCACCAGGAGCAATGGGAGGCATTGGGATATTGCAGAAGCTGCTTCCCACAAGGCATAATTGCAGTCTCCACACCATGTCCATCCCCGCTCCGTCCCCATCCCCAAGAGCCACAGCAGGAGGAGAGGGCCTCTCCCCTGCACTCCCAGTCACTCGCTGGGGCAAGAGAGGAGGAGAAGGAAGGGCTCTGGCAGCTCTGTTCACTGCAGAGGCAGCGCCTGGAAGAAACTGTCATGTTTTCCCTATGGAAAAGGTTGATTGTTTTTTTCCCAAAGCTTTAAAACCATTTGCAGAGCAGGAATTCCCCCTCCGGCCAGCCTTTGTTTATGTTACTCGTCTACATGAAATGGCAAGCACGGGTGCAGCGTGTCGGTGCAGTGCAGCTGCCCATGCAATGCATCACTGCTGCTCCATGAGGACTGATCTTTTTTTTTCCAGACAGTTTAACTGACCAACACCATCAGTTAACCCCAGAGCACTTCTCCACTTGCATTTGAAGACCCTGGCTGCTATTTCCGACCTGAACTGTGGGCTGTATGTGCAAAAGTGTGTTGGTTTTTCCAGCGCTATCAATGTCACAGAATAAACTGTGTCATCATGAAACTTGTCGCACTTCCATTCTAGAACCACCGCAGCTCCAGGAGTGCCACTGATAAGGATTTTCTAGCTGGTTTTCTGTTTCTCTTGCTTTTTCAGGGAGGTTCTTGCTTTAGAGAAAGTTGCAACAGTGTAAGAAGCAACTTTACATTAAAGAGCAAAACTTCCTTAGTATGTCCCACTTCACCGTTGGAAGAGGAACCATTTCCCCAGCTTAGCTCCAGGGACCCTATCCAGCAACCTCCACAAAGATATTTCTTAATTCATTTTGTATATTTTATGAGTCATTTAACATGCATGGAAGTGATGAACAAACAAGGGTCCACACGCCAATTCCTTGAAATTCCTGTGATGTAGAGTATAAATACTATTTGTGTAAAAGGAAAAAAAAATACCCTTAAGAAATGAAAGGCCACCAATGAACCTTGCACCATGGCAGTGCCAGATGGCTCACAGCTGGCTCTGCTCCTCAAGGTGGTGAGGAGAGAATTAAGCTTTTCTGCCACTTTCAGCCAGTGGCATTGGGGTAGAAATAGCTCACCCTCCTGGAGCAGTGTCTGGAGGCTGGCCTGAGTGCCCTCCCCCACCTCTTGGGTGCTCAGATGGTAGGTGTGAACAGTGACGGCAGGATGAGGTTCAGATGTGGTCTTGGCTCACCCCAGCTCCATGCAGGGGTGCTGGCACAGGAGATCTCCAAGGCTGGGGTGGGAACACCATGAAGGGAAACTGGCGGCAGCCAGGAAAGCCCCAGCTCCTCCTCAGGAGCCCTGAGATAAAACAGGCAGAATGTTATAAAACTTTAATAACGGTAGAGCAGCATTTAACTGCAGCAATTAATATGGAGCATAAAAAATATGCAAAGCAAGAATGTAAAGGCACTGGTCACTGTAGGGCAAACCGAGGCAATTGTGTTAATCATCCTGAACGGCTCCCAGTGCCTGCCTTGTTCAGTGGAGCAGAGGACAAGTGACGCTCCAGGCTCCCCGTACCCACAGGAGCCATTTCAGACCTTGGGGGACCCCAGAAGACTGAGCTCTGCTGTCCTGGGAACATGTGCCTGTGCTCTGCGTGTTGTCTTTGGCCCTTGTGAGCATTTCCAAGCCGCAAGTGTAACAGCTGGCACTAAAATTCAGCCAAGAAAAGCACCTCCACAAAACAGGTGTTACTACCTGCACTTGAGTGCTGGAGAACTGCAAAAAGCTGCTCAGTGCAACACTGTGTCTTACTTAAAAAGTCGTAAAGTAAGAAAAGAAAAGAGACTGAGTATTTGATAGCGGAGAAAGCACGACTGGCTGGGGAAAGGAAATCTCTAGGAAGAGATGTACAAAACGCAGCTGATGATAGAGCTCAACTGCTGCCCTGTGACAGCTTCTGGAGGCTGTTGAGCAATGGGATCTACAGTAAAAAGCACTGAAGGTTAGAAAAGAGATGTTGAAATGCCAGGCAGAAGGGAAATGCAGGTTGAATATGTGCACGCAGAAGTGATGCCCAGCGCAGTGTAGACCACGGCCTCTACCAGTGAACTCCTTTGGAGGGAGAGGCAGATCTGAGAAAAGGTGAGCAGAGATGGTTTCCACTGAGATCTGGTTACCTGCCACTGCTGGCTAGTCGTTGAGAAACTTTACAGACTACGCTGCGTCCTCCACCAGGCATCGTTCTTGCTGCTGCTCGTTCTGTAGTAGCCTTGACCTGTAGAAGGACGCTCAAAAAATATTTCTACAAAAGCTTTTTAATTTCTATGCCACAACTTCAGCTTTTGAGGAAATGCTCTCAAATACAAATTCCTTGCATTTTTTAAAGTAAAATAGTGTGCAGTCCAACAATAGGACAGACGTGGCCAACAGAAGCAGGGAGAAGGCTGCAGGGAGAAAGCTACACGGAGGTAAACACAGGCAGAAACGTGAGTGCAGTGCGGAAGCCTCGAGCTTCTGCTCTGGAATATGCCTTGGCCACACTGAAACGTGCTGCTGCTACCTCTGTTCTGCTTGTCTCAGGCGTGGTTACGACAATGGCCGTGGGCATTAACATGCTCCCTCGCTGCAGTCGTCCAGCAGTGCTGAGCTGCATCCATACCGGTTTTTTGCATCAATTTGAAGTGCTTTGTGTGACTCTCATGTTCTCGCAATTCACTGTTCAAAGCGGCTGCCCTGCTTCGAGGAGGATGGGGCACCACTGGGGCTGGGCTCTGCCTGCTTCAGGCATCTGCTTGGGGCTCTCAGGGAGCTGCAGGGAGGAGCGGTCCCTTTTCATTCTCCCATCAGCCTTGGATTGAGGTTCATTTGAACATACACACACCATCACAGAATCATAGAATCATAGAATCATAGAATGGTAGGGGTTGGAAGGGACCTCTAGAGATCATCTAGTCCAACCCCCCTGCTAAAGCAGGTTAGCCTAGAGCAGGTTGCACAGGAATGCGTCCAGGCGGGTTTTGAATATCTCCAGAGAAGGAGACTCCACAACCTC
>VZSC01018828.1:6127-16917 GCA_013398225.1 Steatornis caripensis
CACGCTCTGCCCTGAACGCGCGTAGCGTCCGCTGCCGGTGACAGCAGCGAGGCGCAGCCACCGCCTGCCCGTGTGTGCGCTCCTGCCCGCGCCTCGAGAGGAGCAGCACACGGTCAGGGAGGGAAGATAGGCACGGTTTACTTTGGACGCACGAGGAAAGAGCGAGTGAGAACAAACAGACCGAAGGGCTTATCAAAGGCCCTGGGTAATATTTGTACAAACGGTGGATTAAGGCACCAGCTGGCTCGGGCAAGTATGGTTTGTCCCATGACCGGGACGCAGAGCAGGATGCAGGCACGCTGCTCTGCCCTGCTTGGGACGAAAAGGGGCAGGGACAGAAAATGCAATGACAAAGCCAACACTTGTCCCTCGGACCTCCCTGGAGCATCCCAGCTGTGCGAGGCAGCCACCCACAGCTGCCTCCCCTCCCGCCGTGCGTGCAAGGGCAGCCGCGCTGCAGCCTGCGCTCCCCCGGGGGCTCAGCCCGCCGCAAAAGCAGCGCGAGTTAGCGCGAGTGCCGGGCGAGGAACAAACCCTGCTCAAGCAGGGATCTGCCTGGGAAACGCTGAGCTGCTCCTTACGCGGCTTAGTCAAGCTCAGAGCACGAATGCACGCAGGAGACGGAGCCAAAAACACCCAGCTGAAGGGCGCAGCACTGGGTGGGGGTGTAAGGGACGGAGGCGAACTGCAAGGCGTCGGAGCAGGGGGGGCCGAGACCGCACGGTCCCACTCCACAGATGGAGGGGTTCAAGGCACGGGCTTGGGGTGAACTGCACCAGAGCAGACGCACGTGAATGCCATGTCAACGCATCACGCGTTCACAGCTTTGGTAGCGACTCGCTCTGCCCCCAGCCGCTGCGCTGATGCGCCCATGGCCCCAGGGCCCCGCTCTGGGAAGCCAGCAGGAGCCTTGACCTTCCCGGACCCCGCTTCTCGCACCTGGCCGGGTGCTTCGCAGGGTGCTCTCCCTCTCTCTGAATTATCAGCTATGAATTGCTGTCGGAGGCACCTGGCGCTTTGATGCTTGCCCCAGATCTACATAAGCACGCAGATACCGATGCAAAGCTGTCACGGGCACGGACAAAATACTTAACACTTAAACACTTGTTGCCCTCTAGCAGGGGGGTGGGAGGGAACGGAATTTAAAAGCGTCGCTTGCTGTAGCTGACACTTCACAAAAAAGCCAGGCGGTTGCTGTCGTACCAACATAAAATGCCACGAGGCCCTCGCTCACATCCCGGCCACTGTGGGTCAGAAACTCGCAGCAAAAAAAGCAGCGAGGCTGAAATCAGCTCATCTCTCCCCGGGAAGCTGCCCAGGAGCACAGCCGTCAGCTCGGGACGGCACCGTGGCAGAGGCACCTCCAAGGCGGCCCAGGACAATGCTGCCGCCCGGGTCAGCTGGGGTCACCGGCGCCATGGCCCCCACCGAAACGTCACCCCCTAGATGCTGCCTGGCAAAGGGAGCGGGCGCAGAGCGAGCGCCAGATCTCACAGCTGCTTTGCAAACAGCNGGCACTGTGGCAGAGGCACCTCCGAGGCAGCCCAAGACAGCGCTGCCGCCCGGGTCAGCTGGGGTCACCGGCACCATGGCCCCCACCGAAACGTCACCCCCTAGACGCTGCCTGGCAAAGGGAGCGGGCGCAGAGCGAGCGCCAGATCTCACAGCTGCTTTGCAAACAGCCCCCACCGGCCACAGCCGCTGTCCCGGGACAGTCCAGCACCGTGGCTGGCTACGGCCGAGCCACACAGGCTGCCTGCCACGATGAGCACATGGCAGGGCCCTGCAAGCTGCACAGACGCATCTAATATTTTCCGTACTTTAAAGGTCGATAAAGCGGGCGTTACAGTTGTGGAGGAGTATTTTAGGATGGGGTTTTACCCCTCTGTGTATACAGCTCCTTTTCCAAGGAAACCCGTTTGCCGAGGGCTCCATCAATACAACTCTTGCAGCTGTAAAGCCATGCTCGAGCAGTAACAACAAACATCACGGTTAGGGCAGAGCAGGGAAACAAGCTTCTGCGCGGAGCGCATTGACTTAATTATTGCCAACACCCAAGTCTGTCCAGGCTCTTCTGGTCTCCCCGAAAGCAATGGGCTTTGGACACGCTAATGTCAACACTGTGAGTTTTCTTAAAACCAAGCCTCCTGCTGCCTCCCCCTGAAGGCAAAGCTGGAGGGTGCTGCGTATGGCGAGCAGAGCAGGAGGAGCTCTGAGGACACGTGGAGCTGAACGGCTGCACAAGGCTGTCAGCGGCAGGAAAATCTAGCAGTGCCACTGCTATCTGGAAATATTAATTTAGCAAGAAGGACGAGCGGCAGCTGCAGGTCACAGCACACATTCCAGCAGCTCCGCTCCAAACACACACTGCAACAAACCCCAGCAACGGGTATGGGGCTGCCAGACTCATAGTGACACCTGAGGGCAATAAATTTGAATCTGTTCCCATTAAGGTTTCACAGAAACACTTAATCTTATCTTAAAAAAATATGCAAGTTTATCTGCAGCAATTGCTTCGTCTCTGTTGCTTCTGTTACTCATGATTAAAGGCTTGCATATCATAATGCCACAATTGAGCTTAATTAGCAGATATTTAAATGCTATCTACCAACACTGATTTGGACAGACACTCATTGTCTTTTAGGGAGTCGGAGGTTCAGGTCGTGTCCTAATATGCATTCTCCTTTTGAGGTGCCTTAACCATCAGCACCCCCTCTAAAGCTCTAACACAGCAGCGAGAGGCTGCTCTGCAATGAGTTTATCAAACTGCAGAGACTACAACCATAGATGCTTGCTCTGGGGGCCCAAGTTGAACACCCCCACAGTAAAATTATTCTCAGACGAGAACTCCCCCCTCCAAACCAGACAGACTTACTTCCACGCTCCCTGTTAAGCTCCTCGCTCTTCCAAAGGTCAATGCGAAGTCTTAATCTTTGCCCACCAAGTCACAAAAGGAAGAAACGAGGGCAGTTACAGTTCCAGAATGGATCAAAAACCCAGCAGAAAACATCCTAGTTGAGCACTCGCATGCTAGAAGAGAACCGCTATTCTGAGAAGCACAACTGCAGCACAGATGCTGGAGGCCAAGGTTTCTCCCTGGCAGGGCAGAAGGCAGCTCAGTCAGGGACCCTCTCCACAGTGCTCAGCTACAGCTGGCTCCTCTTGAACTAATTTCAGTTCTTCCACCTGCAGCCCGAGCTGTTTCTGGACAGACACTCACACTGAAGCTTCCTGCAGGGACCAGGTGTTGCACACAGGACACACACAGATGTTTTGCCAAGAGGGCTTAAGGCATCTCATTTCCCCTGTTTTGCAGGGGAAACCCAAAACAGCATTTATCTGAAGGCTGTACACAGGACCACACGACCGATTTTTGTCTGCAACAGGTTGGTAGTTCCTGGCTGGAATGAGCAAAGGACAAGAGCCATATTTATTGCATTGATCTCCATACCAGGAGACTCAAACTGATTTTTATTTCTCCCTTATATTGCATTTCCGTAACTGTTACAGTATTAAAATGATTAACAAAAGCATAAAACTGGAAACAAAAACAATCAATGAGAGTGTCTCCTCCGGCACTCCGAGGCCCATGATCATCAGGGGCTGCGCTTGCGTGTTCACGCCCACGCGGAGAGGCTGAGGCTCAGTCCTTATCACAGGACACTCTGTTCTCGGAAGGGAAGGAACTGCCTTTCCCAGGAAGCAGGAAGGCACTCAAGGCATGGGCTACTTTTAAGCCTGGCTGGTGGGAATCCTCAAGACAAGGTCCTGGTTCTTCACTGGATAAGCACTCTCAGGGCACGTGCTTTAGATGTCCATGTCAAACTGTTCTTCCTCACCTGCTGAGGGGGACAAAAAACACCACAAGTGAGTCCTCAAAGTTTCACATTAAAAACCAAACATTCTATTGAAGAAATACATCAGCTGTACTTCAGGATCATGGCAGTTTGGACTTAAAAGCTGTGTTCGGGCATCAAGTTTTATATGAAAACCTTCTTGTACAAGCAAAATGTAAGCTCTGTCCACAGAGGGGATCTCACTCGCATGCAGACAAAGGCAGAGAAGACACCCTTTAAATCATTTATATCTACCCGGGATTTCCTTGTAGAAAGGAACATAAAGAACAATGTTGATGACAATCCCTGGTATAAACTTCTGTGCACAAGGATACAAATACGTATTTCACAGAGTCCCAGCACAGCAGGGGCTGGCAGGGCCCCCTGGAGATCCCCCCGCCCCCACTAAAGCAGGTGCCCCCAGCACAGGGGGCACAGGGACACATCCAGGCGGGGTTGAATCTCTCTGGAGAAGGAGACTCCACAGCCTCTCTGGGCAGCCTGGGACAGGGCTCGAGCACCCTCACGGCAAAGAAGTTCTTCCTCACGTGCAGGGGGAACTGCCTGTGGTCCAGTTTGTGCCCAGCGCCCCTCGTCCTGTCGCTGGGCACTGCTGGAAAGAGCCTGGCCCCCTCCCCTGGACACCCACCCTTTAGATGTCGATAAGCACTGATGAGATCCCCTGCCAGCCTTCTCCTCTCCAGGCTGAACAGCCCCAGAGCTCTTTGGCCTCTCCTCACAGCACAGATGCTCCAGTCCCCTCATCATCCTCGTTGCCCTCTGCTGGGCTCTCTCCAGTTATTCCCTGTCTCTCCTGAACTGGGAAGCCCAGCACTGGACCCAGCACTGCAGCTGTGGCCTCGCCAGGGCAGAGCAGAGCAGCAGGATCCCCTCCCTCGACCTGCTGCTCACACTCTTCTCAGTGCACCCTTGAATGCCATCCGCCTTCTTGGCCCCAAGGGCCATTGCTGGCTCAATTTCACAACTTATTATCTGCACAGCTGTTGCCACACCTCACACAATTTGACTTAACACCAACAGGAGCAGCAATGATCTACTCCTGAGGCCAGGGCTTCTTTGGAAGAGTCACAACCAAGCTGGCATCCAGCATGCAGCCTGCATTCCATTTTGCCAGAGAATCCAGTGAGCCACTAAAGGTCACAAGAGTGTGGAATAAAAAACATCAAACGATCCTGACTCTGGAAAGATTTTGCTTAGAGTCAGCATGGAATCCAGCTAATGAGCATTCAGATGTTTCGTTTTAGAGAGAAGATAAATAATCATGGCAACTGGTAGTTTGGGGTTGCTTCAAGAAGTAATCTCACATGGCTTTAAAAAAAGCCTGTTCAAGAGCAATACTTGCTCAGGTTGCTACTACAGCGCCTTTAGTTAAGCACTAACACACACAAAGTGGCCAACAACCTCTGCTCTCCCCCTTGCCATCTTACACACACCCACAAGCTTCTGCTGAACCCAATGGCAGCAATGGAGACTGGGTAATTGACCTGATCCAAGCAGGTATTACATCCCAGCCACATGAATTGAGCTCACTTGTACACCAGAAGCCTCTGTGTCAAAAAAAAAAGGCAGAAAGAATTTACGACTCAGGCTGATATTAAAAACCCCACAACACTCCTACTCTGAATTGTAATCTGATCTTTTTCAAGAAGGCAAAGCAGCTGCAAAACGGTCCAGGATGCAGAGAGGCAGCAACAGCTGCGCCCATTCTCTCTCCACAGGACTATTAATCCAGTAGCAGTTTCCCAAATGCTAAATTAATCAGAATAAAGTGATCATAACAAGTTACACTTAACTGAAAAAAGTCACATTACTGGGGACCACAGCAGAACGTAATAGCCACGAGAACCTAATTACCCAGTCACATCAAGCACACTTTGGTTTTGCAAGAAGCAATCAGAGTATTGATCCCATCTCACGGGGATCTCGCGGCTCCAGCCCACATGTGAGCTCCAGTCTCCCCAGGGACCAGCAGCACACTTCACCAGCTTTGTGCGGGCACTCACCTGCGCTCACTTTCTCATCGCAGTTTTGGACATGGTTGTTCTCGATCTTCAACTCCTCCACATTTGGGCTTGTAACACCTGGAATGTCCGGAAGGTCTGAAGGTGGTGTTTTGGCAACCGGAGAATTGCGGCACTCCATCAAAAACTTACGATCATAAATAATCCTGGTACCTGGCAGGGGCGGACAAGAACACTGTCAGTTTTTAGCATTTTAAGGCATGAGTACAGCTGGGCCATCTTCACAGCTAGATGTGTAAAGCAACTGCAGTGGTCATATTTAAAGTCATACCTATTATTTAGCACTCACTCTGTCCGTTCTGTGCTACCTTACAAGCACGCCAGATAGCATTAGCACAGTATTTACCAAAAGGTATGAAGCATCAGGTATCTAAGTAATCGTGTTGTTGCTACCTGTCTGCTGCACGGAGAGAACACAAGACTCCAAAACCCAGACCAATGCTGCGTGCAATAGATCCAGCCCCTTCTACCTAACTCAAGGCCACAACACCCAAAGGAAACAGGTAAATTCAGTTTAATTTCCACTCATAAACCCAACAGGCTTTTCTAAGTTGTCAAGGCTGAGAACCGGAGGTAAGCACAGAATACGCACCTCCTTATGTCACTGAATGTTGCCCAGCAGAAATTCCTGCACAGGCATTTGCATTCCAGGTACCCAGCACGCTCAGCATACCTTCCCAATGGCTCCAACACGAGCTGTTAATGCCCATCTGCTTTAATGGTTAATCAGACTGCAGCCTACTCTGCCTGCCCTACCTGGAAGCAGCCAGCTCCAGCGCATTACAGCCAGCCTCCGTGGGAGCAGAGCTCAGCTCTAGGCGTGGATTTCTAGGAACACCACCCGACTGAACAGCCCGTTCCTTAAAGGAATTGCATTTGAAAAAGCTGGGAAGCCACACACAGAAAAGGCACCCCTCCAAACAGACCGCAGCCTTAACCCAGAAAGTACTCAAAACAGTTTTTTTCCCCTTTCTCCAAGAGGAGACTTGCAAACCTCTGGATCAGGCCCTTACTGCTCCGCTCCTGTTGCGGCAAGAGGGAAAGGCAACTTCTCCTTGCGTACTCCCTGAAAAGCGTTATCTAAAAGTACACACATGCAGGGCAACAAGCTCCCATTAACGTCTGTCCCGGGACATTAAACTTGCTTTATTTTGAAGCACATCTATAAAATAATGGAGGTGGATATCATGTTTCAAGTTCTGATAGTGATTTTCCAAAACACTGGGAACCTCTTTTCACCAAAAGATTTTGAATTTGAGTCGTTTTCACTAGATCCAAAGGGAGATCTAACCCAATTCAGGCTGCTCTGCAGTTACCCGAATTCGAGAAGGGAGGCGACTAAGCGTTAAATTCCTGGGCGAGGCGAGGACAGGGCTTCCTAGAACTGCGGCTCTTCTACCAAGTATTAGGAGCACAGTTCAGGCAGACAAGAGCTTCCACGCCTGGTTCACGTTCCTCTCACAGTCACATGCCCAGCGCTTACGAAAGCGGACACCCCGCAGACGCTGGAGCGGGACAGCCAGCCACGGCTGTCAACAGGCAGTGCCCGAGGCCATAAATGGGCTCCTTCCAACATGAAAAGCTGAGTTCATAGCAGTTCTCCTGCTGTAAGGGAGGTTAGTATTTAGGATTGACCTCACCCCAGGGGAGCCACTCTGCTCCCTTAAGCCCTGCTTATGCCACGGCTTCACCACCCGAGTGCCTCGCTGCGCGACTTGGAAAGGGCAGATGAGAACCTGGCTCACTTCAAGTACTTTCACCGAGACAAAACACCAAGTTTGGAGTGTCCCCAGTACAACCCCTCGCTCCTTTCCTGCTCCCTGATGGTGCACAGGCACCGAGCCGCACTGCTCAGAGCCACCCCATCCCCAGTGAAGGAGCCGAAACCTCCACGGCCGAGCCAGCAGCACCACGAGCTCCAGTGGATCGCCACCGGCTCTGCATTGCTCACGGCACACACCACAGCTCACCGTGATGGACCGAGCTGGCAGGGCTCCCCAGATACTACCGCGCGTGGGCTTTACTTAAAGACAATTTGTGCACATGCCCTCGGCAAGCAGGTGAGCAGCCAGGACAGGCACAAAGGGAACACCGAGAACAGGCTACACCTAAAGGTCACACGTCACCTCCCGCGTGCTCCACCATACTGTTAGCTTTTACCACTGCTCTAAGAAAAACAGCTACTGCCTGTGCTGGCAAAGGACAGGGCATTTCTTCATCCTGCTATCCCTTCCAGAGGGGAATCACAGAGCCCAGAGAGATCTGGGGAGGTAGCCGAAAAAGGAAAATCAAGTCCTTTTCTCTGATTGCTGGCACCAAACCAAGGCCCAGAAACCACAGTGAAACTCTGCTCGCTCACATCAGTCCCACAGCAGGCTGGGCTGCTGTCCTGCTGCCAGGATTAGAGGGGGGACACTTCAGAGCATCGTATGGGATGACCGTCTGCCCTCCTCAGATGGGCCTCGCATATCCAAACTGCATTTTGGGATGTCTCTTCAACACCTTTGGAGACTCAGAAGCAACCAGCCTAAGAACTTCATTGCAATACTGTGCGCAGTGAAAAATCCTAGGAGGAAAAGCTTGTGTGTTTGACCACAAGCAGCAAAGCCACGTCAGAGTAAAGGTGTTAAGGAAAGAGCTGATCTACGAGGGCCTGACGACTGGAAAAGCAAGTGCTCCCCTGCTCTTTCCAAGTCAAGAAACTCGGCTGTTGGATGCACACAGCTCAGCATACAGTAGCTGCGGGGCACCACCTCTCCAAAAGCCTTATCACCCAGCACTGCCACTGTGGGTTTCTAGCTCTGGCACAGAGCCTTTTTTCCATCACTCACAGCCCCAGCGCTGCCTACAGCCGAAGGGGCTACTTCAGAGTTCACTGCCCTCAGTTCTCTGAAATCAGTCAGAGGTTTTGTGTGACACACTCAATTTGCTTTTCTTCTGATTCTTCAGAGTTAGCCTACTGTTTTACAGGAAATCTCAGGCTTCCTTCAGCGGGCTACACATGTTGAACACATTCAACAAAAGGACCTAGACCAAGGGCTTCTGAAACAAGATTATTTTTACAGCAGTCAGGGCTTACAGACAAAGGAGTCTCCTGGCCTGAATCACCAGGTACGTGGGTTAGCAGAAAACAGATGAAGAGAGCACGGCCCAGGAAGCAGAGAGGCTCTCTGAGCCCAAGCTGGCCTGGCCCCAGCACTCTTTGAAGTGACACTTCAGTGCATTAATCTGGGGAGCACGCTATGAAGTGGANTCACCAGGTACGTGGGTTAGCAGAAAACAGATGGAGAGCACGGCCCAGGAAGCAGAGAGGCTCTCTGAGCCCAAGCTGGCCTGGCCCCAGCACTCTTTGAAGTGACACTTCAGTGCATTAATCTGGGGAGCACGCTATGAAGTGGACGGATAATTGTTTTCCTGAGAGCTCTTCCAACCTCTGCAGGACATGGAATTCCGTGCAATAATGACTACAAACACAGACCAACAACCCAAGGCTTACACCCAGGCCCCTGCTGTAAGTCCTTCAGGAGTTTTAAATCATTCCTCCTTTTAGTACCCAAAGCTGACACCTGAAGGCGAGCAGCCAGCACTGGCAGCTGGGCCTCGCAGCACGAGCTGTCCTCAAACAGGCCAGGGACAGACCAAAGCACCAGGCAGTCACGAGAGCACTGTGGATCTTGCCAGGTGCTCACACCCTAACAATAAACTCCATTTGTGTTTCTCCTCCATGCCCTAGACATTCATTAACTTTCTGACAAAGACAAACAGATGATAATCCTGGAAGGCTCATTATGCTGCACAGCACTGTTAATTGTTAGTTTCTCTTCTGTTACTCAGAGCACATGAATACAGCTGAGAAAGTCATTCTCATTCTCCTATCTGCCACAGCATAATTACTGCAAGTGCTCTTTAAGCACTTCAGTCATCTGCTGCTTTCAGAGAAGAGAGAACATACTGCAAAAATAACACAAGAACTTCACTTCCCCAACCAAGCCTTGCTGTGCAAACACAAAAAAACCCCAAGCAAGTCAGCAATGCTGACTTCCTCCTCCTCTCCAAATTTTAACGCCTGAAATATTGTGCTGTAAAGGGACCAGGAGGTCAGGGGGATGAACAAAACATCACCCACCGCTTCCTAGTTTGTTCTTCTGGCTGAACTTCAAGTAGTTTCATCATTCCTGCTGCTCACATTGGTCTTTTAGGGAACAGCACGGGGTGGGGGAGAATTCTTAAAGGTATGGAAAAAATTATCTCAAACCACTGATCGACAGGAGCATGGGCAGCTGCCGTAGCTGGAAATACATGCAGCTGATCTGGTGCCATCATCTGGAACAGCAGCCGCTCATCTTGAAAGCCAAACTACTCCAAGTAAACAGACAGTCAAGCAAGCGGTGCAGAGACAAAGCCTCGCAGAGGGACGAGCCCTTTATCTGAAGTCTTATTTGAGCACCAAACCCCTAAAAGGTAACACTCCCAGCAGTCACACGCAGCTCAGCGACTGCAGCCGCACAACGAGACTTGGGGCAGTGGAAGAGGGAACCAACCCGCCGCCTTCTTGCAGTAGTGGAACCCTGCACTTCCAGAAGTTAGAGCAACATGGGACAAGGGGAGGGGGAAAGAAAGGCCCCGCGGTTTATTTACTGCCAGAGGAAACATCAAATATTAGGAGATTAGAATTAATAAGTAACCCAAATTAGAGGGCGGGTTTGCTCCCTGCAAGGCTACCTAGAGGCACTGACAGCTGCCCGGTTCTTCCGAGCAGACACCCGGGGGGCACCGCTCTGCTGTGCGGGCCCCAGCGCGCCCCTGGCAAGGTGCGAGCCCCCCCCCACCCGCTCTCCCTCTGACCACCCTGCGAAGCAGAAACGCCCTCCCCGCACACCCCCTGGGGAATGAGAGCCCCCCCCCCACTACC
>VZSC01018829.1:3115-58489 GCA_013398225.1 Steatornis caripensis
TATTTATTTATTTATAACATCTTAACATAAATGTTTTCGTGCTGCTGGCTAACAGCTGGAAACCATCCAGAACAACAGCCTTCACTTATATTAAAGATGCACAAAGACTAAAAAGGTCAATCTAGCAAGAATGATACAGAGACTTACTTGAGGGGTAGCTATTTTATTTAGGGTTTTTTTAATTCAATTAGCCTCTCCTGGGAAAGCAGGGTGAAATATGGCCCTACAAAACTGTGGGAACAGTAAAATTAACAATACTTTGTATGTACTTTCAAGTTCTTTAGAGTTATGGGGAAAAAAAAAAGGATTTTTCAGAAAAGGAATCACTTGCAATGGTAAGTCCTACCTGTTTATGCAAGACCTTGTTTTCCACTGTTCAAATCTTTACAGGAGTTAGGCTTCCAAGCTAAACTTTAAAATTGAGCTTTAGTTCTCTAAAGATGTGGATCTTATGTGTTTAAATAACCACTGAATAAGGGATGCAAGTTACTTCCATTTAAGGATAGGTAGCCTTTTTAAAATACAAGCATCTTGTTCCCAAAAGCAATAGCTTAGTGCAATACCTGATCTTCATTCCAGTTCCAGAAGAGGTTAAAAAACACCAAATATTTTTACCCCTGAAGACAGGTACAGAAATACGTGCATACACAGAATAGGGTGATTCACAAAAACTTATGAAAAACTTTCCCCACGTTGTGTTTTTCCAGACAATATTTCATTATTAAAAGAAGCATTATGAAAAATTTTGAAGCCTACGTTTGAAAGGACTATAAAGATTCATACTTCATACATGATACTGGCCCTGGTATCTCAATGCTTCAGACATTTTAGGAAGACAGCAGTTAGACATATGCATCAGTTTACAACAAAAATGTTCAAGTCCGTTAAAGCTATTAAGTTACAAAAATGATACAGCTAAGAAATGACAAGAACAACTCTCTCCTATGTCAGGAGAGAGGGTAATCTTCTTGAGATTAAAACTTGTTTTAAGACCCACAACGTATTCTATTTGAAGAGAGGATTTTAGCTGCAGTACTAGGCATTCACTAATAATTAGACATGCTTTTGCACACCATATTTTTTCCATTGAAGAAAATTATTAAGACATTAATTCAATATAATTTAAATTAACTGAAATTAATAAACAATGGTTTAAAATGATGGAGCAATGACTTCCAAAGTTTACTCTTGAACTCTTTTGCACTTTATATTTACAGAGCACCGTCATGAAACAAACATCTTTGAGGACTTGAAATACCTCTCCGCTGAAGGTTGCTGCCTACAGAGTGAACAGCTGCACACATCCATCTGGGTAACCACTGGCCGTTTGGCATACAGACACATTAGAATATCAGAGAAATCGGACTGATAATCAAATGTGTATGAGAAGTGCGCTTTGCAGTTCTAAAATTTCACTAGGTAACTGTAGCGTGTATGAGGTTTCTTTTTAAATTATACTTAAGCTAATACCACCTCTGGAGTAGATTCGCTTTTGTCTGGACAAAATGGTTTATGACACCAGTTACTGTCTGATCAGATCAGACTTTACTATGGTATTTAAATACCAAAAAACCTTTACCAGACTTTGCACAGTCACTTTTTTCTTTCCTGTTTAAGTACACCTGTATCTGGGAAATTTTTCTATCCATCAATATTTCAATATAGTCAGAAACTGAGTGTAGACAGTATCTCACTATGCACAATATGTTTACATTATGCTTTCCTCTCTCTCCTGAAAATATGCCAATGATTATTTCTTTCTGGTTCATTCTTTGCCAGATTTCATAAACCTTCTTGAGTAGATGTCAGGTTTAGACAATTTTTTTTTTTCAGAAAAAACAACCTTCTATTAAATATTTGATACACAAACCCTCCCATACGCAAATAACTATTCTTTTGTGTATGTCCGTTGACTTGAATGAAGAAAGCGTACTCGTGGTCTCTTCAGAGTAGCTGGTACGTACTTCACTGTTAGCAGAGTAACTTCCTTAAGATACAAAGTCAGGAACTCCATTCAGGGAAAACATCCACCACACTCAGTGGTACTCAGCAAGCGCTTCCACTATCGCGGATTTAGCGCCATGGTGTTCTCTCCAACTATCTTGGAAGACACATACGGCATACACATCCTGCTACAACACAGCAGGTTACAGTCATGATGCCTCATGCAGTTGCTCGAAACCGTGCCTTCTTTCCTTAAGTTCACATGATCGCAGTCACGTGTCTGGGGAAGACTTGCTCTTACCTCTGAGGTGAGGTTAACACAGTAATGTCCTGAGATATCAGAGCTAGAGCTAAATGACCTGATGACTCCAAATGACACGATAAAGAAGCAGGGTAGACGCAGTTTCAAGGAGCAGTTAGCAGTTGCTGTGAAGCATCACTACTAATCTCTAATCATCATTACTGATGTCAGTTAAGGTTACTTGGGCAGCATCAACTCAAGTATCTCTGACGATGGGTTGTTGAGGTAAATAATTCTTACCTTAACCAAGTAGGACATTGCCTTGAACTTTTTCAAGTTGCAATGCTCCTGTGCTACAGATTCACCCTTATTACCAGACTGAAATGAAAACATTGGAGGAGGATTGTGGTATTTTACAAATAACATGCAGAAGTTTTTGCTTTCGTTGCAATACAGAGCACATACAGTTTTGGATCCTTCTTAGCTGCAGCAACAGTGAAATCCTCATCTCTGGACCAACTCTGTGGAAGGAGCTGCTCACAGAATCCTAATCGTAGGTAAAATTATGGGGGGTGGTGTTATCCTTCTCTCTCTTTTTATTTTTTTTAACTTAAACTTTCTCAGGCCTTATTTTCTCCAAAGCCTAACACATTGTCTCACCTTGAAACCACCTGGTTAAAACCCTATGCTTAGAGGTAAGTAGATTTTGAAACGCTTCATCAGACATGAATCTCAAAGAGCTCCTGCTTCCAAATGGCACACACAAGGACAAGTTATATACTTGTTATACACATTGGGATTTTGTTAAAGTGCAAAACGTATGCCCATCTATAGAACCTTATTACAAAACAAAAACGTACTCTTACTAGTCCAAGTCTCTACAACTATTAATATTAAGAATAATTAAAGATCTAGCATTCATAATTACAATGGCAAATATGGACTATTTTAAGACACTGTATTTGCCAAAACTTCTTCAGGTGTTTCTTGCTGCTTTCAGCGATTGCTCTAGCTACAGCTTCTAATTTAAAAGTCCCCCTTTGAGGTAATCAGGAAAGAGCAGAGGCTTGCATTACAATTTGGTTGAAGACAAACTGCTGATGACTAGAAGATAAGCAGTGTGTCACACCTGTTAGCCCGTAATGCACAGAAAACATACTTTTTCAAATAAAAAATGCAGTATTTAATTAACACATTTAAATAACCCCAAAATTTGGAAGGTACTTCAATACTGCTGGAGATCACTGTACTGCCAGTGCTGCATTAGCATGCACAGTTAATGCATTCTCAGCATGCAAAAACTCTTGTACTCCTCTGGGATACAAATTACAGTTTGTAGAGATTTTATTTTTCCCCTCTCTCCAAACACGAAGGTTGTATCTTTAATTTTTATTGAAAGCACTGTGGAATTGTCTCTCTGCTGGTTTTCTCTAAAAACCTATAACGTTAGCCACTAGAAAGAAGGAAACCAATTCTTATCAGGATTCCCATCCAGATGTCTCACTGACCATGAAGTTAAATTGAAGTTTCAAGATATTTTTGACAATAAGCAGATCAAATTTATGTATTATAATTTGAGAACTCTATTCCTTTACTACAAACATTTAGGCTATTGTTCTGCTTGGGTTTTTTATTTCTTTGGGTTTGCAACCTGTGCAATAAAAAAGCAGCATTACAGGTTATCTCTAGTACAAACAATCATAGAATCATCATAGAATATGGAAGGGACTTCAAGGATCATCTGGTCCAACCTTTCCTGGCAAAAGCACGGTCTAGACAAGATGGCCCAGCACCCTGTCCAGCTGAATCTTAAAGTGCCCAGTGTTGGGGAATCCACCACTTCCCTGGGCAGACTATTCCAATGGCCGATTGTTCTCATTGTGAAAAATTTTCCTCTTATGTCCAATCGGAATGTCCCCAGGAGTAACTTGTACCCATTACCCCTCCTCTTTTCCCTGTGACTCCTTGTAAAAAGGAAGTCTACATCTTCTTTACAGCCACCCATTAAGTACTGGAACATGATGATGAGGTCTCCCCTAAGCCTTCTTTTCTCAAGGCTGAACAAACCCAGTTCTCTTAGTCTTTCCTCATACAGCAAACTTCACAGTCCTTTGATCATCTTTGTGGCCCTTCTCTGGACCCTCTCCACACTTTTTTTGTACCATTGGGACCAAAACTGAACACGGTATTCCAGGTGTGGCCTGACAAGTGCTGAGTACACTGGGATAATGAATTCTTTATCTCTGCTGGTGATGCCCTTGTTGATGCACCCCAGCTTTCTTTGCCACTGCAGCACACTGTTCACTCATGTTGAGCTTGTCATCCACCAGGACCCCCAGGTCCCTTTCCACAGAACTGCTCTCCAGACAGCTAGATACCATGTAGTCTATGCTGCACTCCTGGGTTATGTTTTGCCAGGTGCAAGACCTTACACCTGTCCTTGTTGAACTTCTTAAGGTCTTTGTTAGCCCACTCTTCCAGTCTGTCCAGGTCTTTCTGCAGGGTGGTTCTCCCTTCCAAAGTCTCCCCTTCCCCACTCTGTTGGGTATCATCAGCAAACTTCATCAGGGTACACTTGATCCCATCATCCAGATCACTTATGAAGACATTAAACAGCATCAGGCCCAATATCAATCTCTGGGGGACTCCACTTGTGACTGCCTTTACCAGCACTGCTGGGCTTCAGGCCTTGGGAAAAAAATCCAGGTCAGTGCGAACACAGACCCATCATCAGTGAAGGAAGAGTTGTTACATGAACTATTACAGGAGCTTGAGCCCTACAAATCAACGGGCCCAGACACTACCCACCCGATGGCGTTAGGAAAGCTGGCTGATGTCACTGCAAGGCTGCTCTCCATAATCTTTGAGCAGTCGTGGTGATCAGGTGAAATCCCAGAAGACTGGTTAATGTCACCCCCACATCTACAAGAAGTGCTTAAAGGAGCATCCAGGAAATGATAGGTCCATCGGTCTTACTTCAATCGCTGGGAAAGTGATGGAGCAAATTCTCCTGGGGACTATCACAAGCCAATGAATCAGGTGACTGGGAAAAGCCACCATGGATTCACCAAGTGCAAATCATGCTTGACAAACCTGATGGCCTTCTATGACAAAGTAACAACGTGGAACCCATTCTCGCAGAACTGCTACAGTATCTGTACGCAGAAAAAAAGTACACTCTTGTGTGCCTGCACAGGAATGAGCCTTCTAGAAGAGGCATAGAAAGCGCAGTCCGTTTCAAACTAACAAATATATGTTCACTTATAAAAAAAGTTAACTTTTACTTACTGATCAGGCTTCAGTTAAGTATTTGGGGGGGACGGGGGCAAAAATACCTAAATATTACATGTTAGTTTATAACTTTTCAATATTCATACCTTCACTAATGATAGTATCATTACACCAGGTGCCCATCTCCCTCAGTTCTCATTCTACTCTCAAAGAAGTGACACGAACATGAAAAGATCAAGAAAGGAAAGACAGAACGCTATGAATTGTACAAAACCACAGGGATTATATTCAAAATAAAACTGTTGAGGCATCCCAGCTGAGGTCTTCATAAAACCCAGAACTGAACCCTTACTCATTGTCCCTAAGAGCAGCGAACGCAGCCCCAATTAAAAGTCCTACATCTGTGGCAATTTTAAGTTGACAGTTTTTTTGCCGTTCTCTCCCCTTCAGAACTCATTAATGCACTGCCGTTACTCCTCTCCTGTGGTGCATCTCCTCTCTTGCAGATCATCTTTTATTATCACAGTTTCCAAAATAACTGCAGTCCTTTTTTTCTTTTTCTCTTTTTCTGACAATTTTTTACATCTACTTCTACAGTTTACAGAGATTTTACTATGAGTACCACAGACTCATTTCTAAGTATCTACCAAGAACATACTTATTTCCTCAATGGAGTTTCTACATAATGCAGATTACAAATTGCAAATGCAATAATATGCCTGTTTCTTTATTTCCTCTGTTGACTATCAGTCCTAATCCTTCTTAGGATAAGCGAGATCACTCTAAAGGCTCTAGCTCCATAGTGCTTAGCCACTGAGTATAAAAAGGGTAAAACTGCATGAAGAGCTCTTCATGTACACACACAAAATTTTGCATTTATGTTGGACCTTCTATTTGCGTGTTTTCACTTGTAAATTTTTTTTTTCTTCTTCTATGAAAGTAAAAAATTGCTATTCTTATTGACCAGTCTTCTTTCCAGCCTGAAAGTTCTGCATATTTAGCCGACCTTTTTTATGTCCCTGCTTTGTTTATGGAGTCTTCTATACATGGCATCTTCTACCACACGGTGTCCCTGGTTAATGTGAGAAAACATCTTCACATTGCCTCTGCTTTCAGTGTTGAAGGAGTCACAAAAAATATTCCAATGCTACAAATACACATGCTCTAAGTCCAATGACTCTCCAGCATTTACATCTTTGGAAGGCAGTAATCAGCATCATGTATGTCACACTTATTTGTAGTTGAGAAAACAGAAAGAGAAGTTTTATGAAGGTATTCACGCTAATTATCTTCTTCAGCAATAGGACTTAAACCATAGCTTTTTTAATAAGGTGCATCAAAAATTATATTGCAACAGCAGATAAATCATTAAAAAAAGCTGCCACTGAGGCCAAACACCGAAGAACTTCGCCTGAGACAACTCACCATAAACTGTTCAGTATCTCCTTAAGCAGTTCCTGAAGCCCCTCCAAGTTTTAAAACAGAATTCTTCTTCCATTATCTAAACTGCACCAATAAACATTTCTGCTCATGAACAGAATGTTAGACATCAATTATTGTAAACATTCATTTGATTTTTTTTTTCCCCCCTCTCTACAGTTTTTGCATTTCAGGTTTGTGGAATCTAACAGCAATTTTCCCTGAGCAAAGCTACTGTGATAAATTATGGAAGATTCAAAGTGAAGAGACAGTTTCTCAACACATTAGAATTAATTCTGGAGTCAGTAAAATTACAGCACTTTATACCACTTAAAATCTGGTACAGCTGTTTTAAGTGTTTACCTACAATTTTGTATGTCTTTGGAATATTTTTTTTTAATTGAAAGTGAACAATATAAAATTGTTAAGGCTGTCAATTTTTTAAACGGCTGGAACTTGCAACTCTGCAATCAAACTACTAGTAGATTATTGGAGCAAATTACAAAACTAAGAATTCAAGATTAGACAGTTTTATGACAGGCTTCCTACTACCATTTATTTCTCTCTCTCAAGCTAACATCTAATGCATTTATAAACAAAACAGCTACTAGACTTAGAAACACCAAACATTATTAACTATTAACTGACATCCTATGCATTATATGTTTCTATCTTTTGAGTTTTAGTTCCATGACAGTTAGAACCATGCCTAACTCATTTCCTCCTCTCTAGCATTAAATATTACGGACTCTTTTGTTTGGGATGTTATGCTCAGTGCTGAACTTAATACATAAATGCAAAACCTATGATGATTTTCCCCGGAAAGATAAATGGAGAAAAGAGAAATGGAGAAAGGGGGATGAAAAAGGGAATGAAAGGCTGTAGTTACTTCTCTTAACATAAGCTAGCAAATGCTCAAAGTACCACTCTGAGATTTCAGATACACTATTAGAATATAACAAAACAATAAATTTTCTACAATTAGAAAAAACGCCAGTAAAAAAGCATGATTGATTGCATAACAAATGTAATTGTAAGCTTAAGTCTCAAAGATAAACAGTATTGCTCTTTCACACACGCCAACATTTTCCCCTATGCTATTACTTGTAGTTAGTTTCTCAGCAAGATGTCTCCCTGAATGCACACTCGTACACTTTTGTATTTTGCTACAAAAAGTGACCCTTACTTTTCCCTACGTTAGCCTGGGAGTTACCTCCTTGTGGCAAAATAGCAAAGGCACAGGTTGTCTTTTCAATTGTTAATTGAGCCCGCAGTCATACAAAGCCTGATCTGTACTTCATGGGCAAGAAAACTTCCTCTGACACTTTGGATGGAGCTGGACACCTACAAGAAGCAGGGAGGCGAGCCTCAGAGAGCCACTGCTGACAAGCAGCTGAGTCGGGCAGTGCCCTCAGCATGTGGCCTCCTCGCAGAGACCAGAGTCTGCCTGTTTCAGTTCTCCTCTGCTCTACAAAACGTCAAATCACTTTAACTTATGCTATCTGCAGCACTTTTCTAAGCTGGATGGAAGGAGATGAGAAACACTCATTCAGACAGGCACTGCTATCTGCTGAGAGACAGCAGACATTTCACTTGGTCTCTGCTGTGCTGGTAGTTTCCACCTCCACGTGGAATAACAGCTGCTGGCTGTGAGAACAATCCTCCTCCACTCTGCTTTAGTGTAAAATCAAATAGCTTACATTACAGATTTTTTGAGGTTTATCTACCTTGCTACACGTTTTCACACTCAGCAACGATCTCTGATACTCAAACTAAATGGCTTCTCAGGCCAGAGTGGCTCATATGCACGTTGCTCACAGAAAGACCTTGGCATGGTAGCTGGCCCCATCTGGGAGCCTTCTATGGCCTAAGACATAATTTTGTTTTTCAATTCAATGTGCTTGAAGCAATGGGAACACTGTCGTGCAACTTTTCAGTACATTTATAACACAGTGCTGAGGACTGCTATTGCATGCCATGAGTACGCGGAGGAATTTTAGGGTAAAAGATACTTTCTTGGATAAGATTGAACAACCAGGATGTAGAAACAAACTGGTGAATTTGAGAGGTTAGAAGCATGATTTCACCCCGCTCAATACCAATTTCTTAGTTAAACAATTTATCCCAACATTTATCAAGTTTTTATTCCCTCCAAATCAGTGCTGTTATGCTGTTTCCAAGACCTTCTAAAATACAAATATTAATAATGCAAACTCTTTCTTTTGTTTGTCTTTGCATTGTACAAACTTAAATGCCTTTGAACTCCCTATCATTAGCCACATGAAACAGCTTTAAGAATATATAATTACATAAAGCAACAAGGTATTCGCAGTATGTCTTTTAATGTAAAGCTCCTATCATATGCAAACAGCATTGCAAACGTTCCTGTAATTTAAGGCTAATCTAACAATTTTCAGGAAAGAATGTGCACTCCAATTTGCCTGAGCTGAAGTAAAAATTATCAATGTGTGATATATTCAAATAAAATTAAGCTGGCTTGGAAGTCATGCCTGCTTTAATATATTCTGTAAAAGATTTTGTTTGTTAATTCTTAAATGCCTGTTTCCTCTATTACCTTCCCAAATTGTTGGTATGGAAGAAACACATCACAGAAACTGGCCTCTTGATTTTTGTTATTTATAACACTACTTGGAACTGCAATTGGTGTTATTTAGTCTGTATTTTAAAACACATACACAGAAACAAGCCAAGCAATCCCAAGAGAAAACAGATTCACCTTCCTTTTGCTTCCTCTTCCTTCTTTGTCCATGTCTTGTGATGAAGGTCCTGTAATCTCCTTTGTAGCAGAAAACTCAAAGGCACAGCTATTTCCTTTCTTTTACACTCATTATCAGCCCCAGGCACCTTGGGCTTTCCATTGGTAATAAACATGTTTTCTTTTCTTTGGCAGCGTTATTTCCTGCTATTGCCACATCACCCTTCTCCTGAAGTCTCCTGCCTCACCACTTTGACTTTTCTTTCCTTCCCACTGCCTTTTCTGTTTCTAATCCACCACAACTGACCAGAAAAAGAATTTAAACTCAAAATAAATCATGGTAGGTAAACAAGTTATTTTGTATATAAACCTGTAAACCACACACGGTCTTAAGGAAAGTGTGAAGCCCAGCTCCAAACAGTTAATTCTTACTAAATACCACACAGTGCTGGGATCTTCAGAGAAAGGCAGGAATAAATGGATGGAGACACCAGTTTCTGCCTTCAGATAGTTAGTTTAAACTAGACTCTCTTTTAATATTTTTTAGATTTTGCTTTTATTAGTACAGTGTTAAATGTAAGGTCCACCAATATCTCTGTCTCTGTCACACACGAAAAAGAGAAATAAGTAAGTCCCTCCTCTCAGCATGGTTTGCCAGCAGCTCCTTTATTCAATACTTAAGACACACCACAAGATTTTCCTTTTCTGTCTATTTATTGCTACCCATTATTCTGCTTTTTCATATGTTCTGGTACTAGCACTGTAAAGGTATCACCAGGTACTCTGAGAAAACAATATACATTCAGGTAATGTCCCTTATATAATCTAGTTTACATTGGACAATAACAGACATATTTCACGCCTAAATCAATAGCACAATACAATCACTTTAGACAGACATAAGAGAGGTTTTCTGTAATGCTGACCTATGCCATGGAGAGAAATAAAGGAGGGCACAAATCAAGATGAGTGCAAGTTACCAAGGAGAACACAGGACAAATAACCCTATCTCATTAATTTAAGCCCAGAAAATCCAAAAGCCTGGCTACCTTTCAAGTCACATCTATAAAAATCAGCAAAATCAAACTTGGCTCCTATGTTCCCAACAGTATTTCACAGCTTTTGAAAGGAGGACTTATCTACTTTTTTCTTAGTACGAAATAGATCTTTCTAATATCGAAATTGGGAAACAACAGGCATTGGTCCACCAAGTTTTGGGGTATGAAGCTCTGTCTTTACAAAGCTGACCGCACACCTGGATTTACACCTCTCTCTCTATTTGGATCACCTAGAAAAAAAGATACCAAAGGAGCACTGTTCCATTTATGTTAAACATCAATTCAACATATTAGAGCATCAACATCCAAAGAAGAATCCTATGAGAATTCAAATGAGGTTGGAGAAAAACCAAACCAAAAAACCCTTTTGAAAACTAGTAACTTCCAAGAGTTACAAAATGTGCAGAAGATTAACGTTGTTCTTGCTGGGCAGGTCGCAGAAGTGTTTTCCTTCTTCATTGTGACTGAGTGCACAGCTCTTCTAATAAAGACATATCAGTATAATCACCTCTTGCTCCAGCCTTACCACTGTTCTGCTCCCTAACTTTTGCACAGGCAAGACCAGAGAGGACTGAATTTACAGCTCTAAAGTCAGCCCTGTTAGTGACTTCACTGACAGCAGGAGCAGGAACAGAAGGAAGTTTCCTCAAGAAGGAAAATCCACATTATGATGTTTTCATTTCTGGCTTACAGCGTTCTGCAGCAGATGACATATAGGCATGTCTTGCCTTATGCGTGCAAAGCACTCAAGCCATCAGCCTGAGAACTCAGGAAACCAAGCTGCTATGCCCAAGCTCTACCAAAAACATCATCTTGCCTTCTTGCTGCCATACTTTCTCTGGTGTGCAAGACATTTGTCTAACTAGGTCTTGTATAATAAGTCCCAGCTAAGAATTTGTATTTAAGGCTGACAGAATATTACTTGCAGAAAAAAAGCCATGTAATTTGTTCCAAATTTAGTCAATTTGTTTCAGGATCTTTGAGGACACTTTACTCGGGTACTAAGGCTACAGTGGATGAATGAGAACAGGAATAACCCCTCATGAAAAAAAGTTATTGGAAATAACATTGGTCACTAGACCTGTCTACTTATTACCTATATTTTGTATAACAACAGCTGGCACATGAACCCAAGTCATGGTGATGCCAAATCACTTTGTGACATAAAGCATCACACTTTTTGCCAAAACTGACATCAATTGCTCAGACTCTAATTTGAAAAATGGCAGGGAAACTAGTTTTTGTAAACCGTGAAAAATACTTTTTTCCTTGCGGGGTCTTGAGAGGTTGTGACCTTAGAGTAAGCAGGTCACAGCATGCCCTGCAGAGCTCCTACTTACTGGTTTACAGCTGATGTTCTGTATTTGTGTATTAATATCCACTGTGATAATTTACTGTGAAAGGCAATGTGCTCAGAATGTCGAATTAGTATCACCTTTTTGAACTTGTCTGCAACTGTTTGCATGAGATTGATTTGTTATCAGTTTTTCACTCTCTTTCTTGAAGAAGATCTAAAGGGAGCTGGGGAGAAAAATTCCTGTACCACAGGGTACTTTCCCACTCTTCATGAAGTGAAATCAAGATTACCTACAGAAAAGCAAGCAACCAAAACACATACCTGCCTTGTTTTCAGGAAACTCATTCTGAATACAGCAGAATGTAATTCACATAGCAGACTGTCACAGTTTAAAGCTGGGCTGGCTATTAAACACACAGCAGATGCTCTTTGTTAACCCCCTCCCTCCTCAAAAGGGGGGAAAGAGAAAAGGTAAAGAGACTTATGGGTTGGAAAAGTTAAAACACCTTTAATCTAACTACAATAATAATAGTAATAGAAAGAATAATAATGAGATATATACAAATATATACAAAACCAATATTGAACTTCCCCCCCCACCCCGATGACAAATACATCACGCGGATGCTACAGGGCATGCCCCAAGAAAGTCCCAGATTGTACTCAGCAGCAGGCAGGAGCTGGGTTCCTGAGTGCACGGATCAGAGACAGAATAATCAGGCAGAGTCCTCCTCAGATGCTTGAGCAAGGAGCTGGACAGAACAGCAGTGCAGCACCCCACAGCATCACTAGGATCCCCAACTGACAGTCCCATGCTGGGCTTAAATAGGGTCCTGGGCCATGGGTGTGGGTGGGACGCACCAGGTGAGGCTGTTTAGGGTCATTAAAACCCATCAGCGCCCTCAGGCCCCTGGGCATAAAGGGAGAGGGAGTGACCCTTACCCTCCCTCAACCCTACACTAAGCGTGATGTGTATGGCATGGAATACTGCATTTGGTCAAACCAGCACACAGGCATAAGCCAAGACAATACAAAGGCACAAACCTCATTTTATCCCATCTTAAAAGAGTTTCTACCCACAGGCTTTTCAGTACCTCTTCCAGTAGTGCCGATCATGACACACCTTTCCCAATTTTGTTATGCAACATCTTGGCTACACAGAAAGGTACACTGCCAAGTCACTGAAACTATATACACTTCATAAGGTCTGTCATTTTTCTATGACCTGGCAAACCATTAAAATAGGCTGAGGTCATACCATCTTACCTAAGAACTGTTTATATGTAATCATAATAGTGCTATTATTTTCTATAGCAAGACATACTCCCTTGTATAAAAGACTACTGCTAAGCCCGTTCCGAGGCCCTCACAAATGCTTAATATGCTACCTATATACACACATAATTCTTCCTCCCTACAATACCAGCTCTTTCCAAATGATAATTTTCTTGGAGTGCAAGATTAAAAAAAAAAATTAAACGTAGTTAAATCGCAATATATTTTTCTTCTACATTTCCAACAAGAAGTATTTGCAGAACAAAAAGTTTTGCTGATTTTAAGGACTGTGAAACTTGTGTTTAAAAAAAAAAAACCAAAACAACAAAACCTCAGTAACGGCTGCAGTGTTAACTTTTTATGTTGTTTTTCCTCCTTGTGTTGTCCTTTAGGTACAGGCAGCTAAACAGCAATGAAGAACTGAGCTGTTAGTCAGCAAACTACTGAAGACCATTCACTTGCACAGATGCTTTCCTGGAGATCTTGTACGTCCAGCAACTATTTGACTGATGAACAACATGTCCATAAAATGTAGATAATTAATCAACAACTGAATTTGCTCCCTTATTTTTTTTTTTTACGTGAGAGAAGGACTCTTGATGAAAGGAATGAATGTTATGAATTTCTCAAAATAATGGAAGTTCCTCCTCACTGCAGGAAACATCTTTGCTTAACTACCTCTAGTGACTGCAGCTACCAAGTCATCCCATGGACCGAAACAACACTTCCCATATCGCTGGGACACCGAGAAGCTCATTCAGCTACTTCCAGTTACCAGAGCAGAGCAAGTACAGATGGAACAAATTGGTAAATCTCACTCCATCATGATTGGTATAGTTTCCCTAGAAACAGCTAACTATAACTAATGAGGAGAATGAATGACTCACTCAGCTCATTGTATGAGAATTTTTTTCTCCTTTTCCCCTCAACAAAATTCTTACCAGCATTATACTTTCACACTTATTTTCTATAATGTTATTGTACTCATTAGAAAGAGGACAAGACAAGAAAAAATTGAATCATTCATAAATAACGATAAATGATATCCCAAAAAACTAATGTAGTGAATATTTTATATTACTGATTACATTTGAGGGATTGTATTTTTTCTAAATTCAATCATAATAGTGTTTCACCTAACTTACCTTTAGTGAGTTTCATTTAGCAATGTTTAACCTGACTTCTTTTAAAATTCTGACATTCCAAAGCTCCCAGTTTTAGATGATGACTAGGGAAAACATAAAATAACCAGATTCTTCTTCTTTTCTTACTACAACAGCAAGAAAAATAAACCTTAATGTATTAAACTACGTTTTATTTTATAAAAACACCAAGTTATCAATCACTGTGTCTGACCTGGGTATTCTTTCTGTCTAGAAAGTTTTTCTATTGTATTGCTTAACATTTTAGAAAACAAACAAAAAATATGAATCATTGTTTCAGTACCAGGCCGCAGCTATCTTTCAATTCTTGCTAACACATGGGAAATGAATTCATTCTTTACTGAAAGCACTGTCTTACTCCACTGGGGCTGTTTGTCAGTTCCTCCAGAGTGACACTAAATCAAGTTGCAAAGCACTGTAATGTAAATCACAGCCTAATTTACTTGTCAGTGTGTTGTGACACTTGGTTAAAAATGCTTTTTAATTGCAAGGATAAATTATACATCAACAATTCTTAGTGGCAGTTTCAATACTACACCAGATTATTTCACTCTAGAGAAAGGAGCTGAACAACCACTGCCACAAGCTATGACAGAATATTTTTAAATTGTTGGGTTGTTCAGATTTATGGTGTTGGTAGTATTGCGATGATGAGTTCTGTCCCCTACAAAAACAAAAGACATAATCAGTCTTTTATACTCAGTAACTCGTAAAGGAAAAGTACCCTTTTTTTCTTGAGCCTTTCAGATCACTGCAGCTCCTCACTTGCAAATTATTAGCCAGACTCCCTAAAGTAATGTGAACTGGTTCTCAGTCACGCTGAAAAAAAATAAGCCTCTCTCTCTTCTATAATCTAGGACAGGAAAACGACTGAAGATAGAACAAACCATGTTACAAAAAAAAAAAAAGAAGTCGTTGAGTAATTTTCAGGGATTTTAAACATCTCCACCTCTGGGACTGCAATTCTCTCTACACAAACAAGATTTTGTCTATTGGAAGCTGGACTGGATCTGGCACCTCCTGCAGCTAGTAGCCAGCAAGCAATGACCAGTACTGACCTAGCTCATGACCTACAGGTAAAAGGCTCCACAATGCAATTATTAGTATTAGACCAGAACAAAGCACTTCGAATAATTTAAATGTCAATCCTATGGCTCACCTGTATATTGCATTTTGTATATGCTATCCCTTAGTTACACATTTCTCACAGTTCACGATACTAGTATGGTATACTAGTATACCTACTACATAGTTTAGGTTGGTCTAATACGTGGAGCTATGCCCCACACAATCTGCTACTCTGCAATCCAGGGCTTGATGTAAACAGAAAACTGCCAACCACAACTCAGAAAATATGAGCTAAGGATATTCTGTCAGCAAGGTGCAACTCAGATGTATTACGGAGATTTTGCAAACGTGACACTGTCAATAATGAGATATGAAATTACCCATTCATTTCAGCAACGCAGAAGAAAAAAATTGGGGTGGTGGGTTTTTTGGTTCAGATCTTCCAATTCCATTGAGCTGACGGTCACCTCAACTCTGATGGTCTCAACCCTCAAGGGCAAAGCAAACAGACCCAAGAAAGCTCATCCAGGTGGGGAGCCAGAACCAAAAGCGGGACCTGCCCTCTGCCGCATTTGGGATCTTGTCTTTCTGTCAGACATTTGATTTTGTAGACAACTGCCACTCCTTGGCCTGCACTACCTGCTGCAAGGTACCCGCAGGTTGTTATTCTCCCAGGCCCCAGCAGCTGCCTTATCCTGTTGCTTGGCTAAGTTTCTTAAAACAAAACCAGTCTTTTCCCAGATCTCCAGACTGCCCTCTTCATTGCCCATCAGTGGGGCACTGCGGCTGTGGGGCCTCTGCTTGCACCCTGCGCCCATGCTGTGAAGGGCTTTGCTGTTATCCCTACCCTTAGGCTGTGCAACATCGTTGCAGCACCCAGCACCACGACCCTGTTTGCACAGCAAGTCCTCATAATTAGTTGATAATGAGCATAATAAAAGGCCAAGACTGGGCCCAGCACTGCTAGCATAATGCCTGTTCACGTGAGGCACAGCAAGCTTAAGGTTATTAGCAATGACAATATTGTTTTTACTGGGTACAAAAATGCTTCAACCGTTACAGCACGTAAGCACGCTTAAGACCAAGTAGGCCCCTGCTTGAGCTGCAAGATGAGAGACAACCCCCGTTGAAGTACCAGAGACAGACAGAGCAGTGCCCGCTGCTACTGCAAGGAGTACCCGGGCAGTTACTTATGGCTCTTCAGGACCGTGAGCTTCACCCACGGGCAATGCCTACACCTTAACCAAATTTCCACGGCTGCTGCGGAAGCTGTCGCATAGTGGCTGTAATTGGTTCCGTTTTCCACGCAAAATAGAAACATCCGCCTTCAGAGGCTTTCGGGTAGCACATAAGAGACCTGAAACTTGTACTAGGTATCCTTTCATAGAACATAGACGGAAATATTTTAATGAGGTATTTCTGTCAGAATGGCATCACGAGGTTCAGAAAATATGCCCAGATCCCAAGCTGAATCTTTTATCATAAAGACAACTTAGACTATTCCTTATAAATTAATTTCTGTGATATACTGCTAGCAAGCTGCCCTCCTGTTTGCTGACTTTTTTTAAATGATACTGAATAGATTTAAAAATCAGGAGGCAGATTTCCTATAATAATTAGGTATCCAAATAGCATGCAAGAGCTCAGAAGACTTCCCAAAAAGTGCATAACCATCACTGAAATATGTAAGTGCTGACACCTAATTCACTAATTACGTCCTGAAACACAGTTGGTTGGTATCAGGTTGTAAATTATTGTTCGTAGCACGCATAGTAAATCTGCTTATTAAAATTTCCTTCCTGAATATTTATGCAAAGTCTGCAACCCCCTGTGCATAAGAGACCTGCATTATCGCACAGAATAACTTGGCAGTTTTAAAGAAATCTAACATAATTAAATAAAACCAAATCAGAAACAAAAGTACAACCACGTGAGAGGCTGACACTCTGGACTTTCATAAAACTGTGGTGTGAGAAGCATCCATCATATTACAATACCAAGCCCCAAAATACTGATTTACAAAGTCCTTTAAAAACATAACTCTTGTTTGCATTTTTAATTATGTTGTTCAGCTGAAGTTTTTAATATCAAACAGATTAGGCCTTGAGCCTTTCTGCTGCATCTCTATTTTTTGAAATAAATTTTGAGTGTGCCTTCAATACAATTTAGTATTTTGTAGGGTGAAAACAGAAGGGAACCCCCATGACACTGATCCTAGCTGCCTAATACCTCAAAAACTGCTTAATCTAATTCACACACTGGTCAAACATAGTCTTCAAGGATTCTTTACCCCTTTATTACTGCTCTGATGGGCTATTTCTTCACGAGTTTTACATTTAAGGACCTCCTTCACATTTCCAACTTGATGTATTCCTGACCAGTTTATAACTTTGGGGGCTCTTTTCTGCACTTGTACTGGATGTTTTAAGGGGGGTTGGTTTGGGTTTGGGGATTTGGGGTTTTTTTTTTCCTGATTGGCAAAACCTAAGAGGATCTTTTAATTTCCTCCTGCATGCTCCATCTCTCATCCTCTGGTTACACAAGAGCTCTCTCTGCACACGTGTTTGCATTCATCATTCAGGAGCACGGGCGACCAGGGCACAGTACTGCCAGTAATTTGTGGCATTGTGCTAGCACTTGCTTTTCTCTTTCCTCATAAAATTACAGTCACAGATGTCTTTGTTGTGCTGAATCACATTAGTAGATTGCAATTATTTAATGATCTGATGAGACTAGATGTTTTTGTTCAGCTGTTGCTTCCAGGTGATGAGTTCCCTTTTTAGAGAAGAAATTCTTAAGCTCTAGATAAAACACATTATATATTTCTGCATAGTTTGACTTCATTTCAATTCCTACCCCCTTACTTCAAGAAAATTCAGTTCTTTGTGGTGACGAACCATCCCAACTTTGCAGTGAAATTATTAGTAAGTTACAGCTCTAGCGGCTTATCAGTATCATCAGTAGAAAATTTATGCAGATGAACTTCCACATTATCAATTTTGCAAGTTGTGATTGCAATGTACAGATGGTATGGAGCTTGTGTTGCATGACTAACGGAAATAAATGCATGACTAAAGGAAATGAAGAACAATATTTGTAGAAATCGGGTAACATTCCCTCCCCACAACAATTCTGAGGCCAATAAGAAGATTTACAGTATAATCAGAATATACCACAGATGAGTTCTATACAGAGGTCCACTCTCTTAATACCCGTTTGACAGTATTAAAGGAGTTTGTAAATGATTGCATATCCATATTGATAATGGCTTCATAGCCCTTTATAATGAAATAGAGATAGGTAAAATTTAAAGTATAATAATTTAATCTCATTGGGAATTTTCAAAATGCTTTCCAAGTCATTGATTTTTATTTTCCCCCCTATTCAGGGAAAAATTCAGGTTCATGTAGTAGAAACTCAAAAATTAAAAACATTTTTTTTCTTAGGAGTTGCTTTGATTTAAACTCAAGTATTTTACATCACCAAACAATCCGAAACATTTTGTTTGAAGTCATAGCAACTTTAAACCCTTCCTTGCAGATCTGGTAGTTTTGCCAGGTGCCATATTCCATTAGCTGACGCTTTAAATTCTTTTTTTTTTAATTCTATTTTGAATGGAAAAAAGTATCATTTTTCCCCAATATGAAATTTGTGAAGATTTTCTTTAAAGTACTTTGTTAAGTATTGTTGACAAGCTGCTGCCACTTAATTTTTCTTCCCTCTTCAATTTTTTTAACTCTCTGAAAGCTTCATTTATCAAGGGCACATGTAAAAGGCTGTATACAGTAATATACTGGTGTTCTAGTAAGAATTTAATGCACAGCTTTCCATCTTTACTTGAAACCATCTATTTCTGCATATATATGGATATATTATTTACAGATATATTTTAACACAATTTTAGGTTTCCAAATGCAAATCATGTAATTTGGGTAAAGTACTGCATTTAGACCAATGCAACTGAATTTAATGAGAGACACATATATCCTTAACATACATATATATATGTGTGTGTGTGTATATGTACGTTAAGAAACATAGCAAAAGTATTTGAATTTGATGCCTAAACTGCCTAAATACTCTTTTTATTCTGAAGTGCTCATCACAGTCATAATTGCTATCAAAAAATGTGTACAGAAAATCATCTTAAACTGCTCTTCTTCCTGGCTGCTGAAATTCTGTATTTATAGAACCTAAGTGTGTTGATACACTTTTTTAAACTAAGGAGTTTCTCAGGCAGTGTAAGTTTTTATAGCTCCATTGGCTTGAAATTATAAACGACAACAGGTTACACTAACTGAAGATCAGTCAACGGCATGTGTTCTTTGCCTTTTGGTCCTTAACATCAATCACAATTCTTCTGACATTAGCAATGTACCAGTAGTTCAACAGGGGTTGTTTTTAATGTACATTGCTAAATCTCACAGATTTGAAATTTTCTAAACATGTAGCTTTCCAAAGCTGACAGTGTTATCACAGAGAATGTTAATATTGACCTCCTTGAACTGTACAGCCAGTGTCTGCGGGCCTTGAATGAGCGCTGCCTAAGTTTGGATTTGCAGTCCCCAACACTGTGGTTTTGGGTGCCCTGATTCATACGATCTACCATTAAAACAGTAGAGCTCTGTAAGGACCCGCCTGACACTGAAGCAAAGGGGAGTCCTTTCTACCCATGCTGCCAAGAGCAGGGTCAGGTCACAACGACCCTAAGATCAGCTACACCTGAATTCCCCAGTGCTCCTCTGAGCCATCCAGCTCCTCCCAGCATCTCCCTCTGACAAGCGTCTGGTTATGATTCAGAGTGAGAAAAGAAAAACTCCTCCAGACCTGTTGTGAAAAGCTGAAGAGTAGAATGGGAAGGTGGGAAAACCTCAAGCTGTCTTGGCTCATGCTAGTGATGTAATGCCATTACCAGCATTTGTCACCTCCTACTGCATCAGCTCTGTGGTATTGTATACTCATAACTTACGCAGAATGCAAGTTTTAAGGCCTGACTGCTCTGAATAGACAATGACAAAGATCAATAACTTACAAAAAACTGTTAGCAGGAGGTATGGGTTTAGTGATTGCCTAGGTTAGTAAAGTTTAAAGTTTAGAACTCACCTAATACATCAGTCTTCTAAACATTCCCATCACAGCAATCTCTAATGCCTTAGCCAACCTATATACTTAAACTCTGTTATACCAGTTTATTAATTGCAGTATTTCACCCACACTCCATGGTTGCATTTTTCCCTACCTGAATTGTCAAGTGTACTGACACATTCTCTCCAGTTGCTGGCCAGAATTACAAATTGTGTGTGCGAGGGAAAGATAAAGCACATACTTGAGACAGTGTTCAGCAGATATCCAAGAACACAATAAGAATGCCAAGAATCATTAGAAGGGTAATNTAGAACTCACCTAATACATCAGTCTTCTAAACATTCCCATCACAGCAATCTCTAATGCCTTAGCCAACCTATATACTTAAACTCTGTTATACCAGTTTATTAATTGCAGTATTTCAACCACACTCCATGGTTGCATTTTTGCCTACCTGAATTGTCAAGTGTACTGACACATTCTCTCCAGTTGCTGGCCAGAATTACAAATTGTGTGTGCGAGGGAAAGATAAAGCACATACTTGAGACAGTGTTCAGCAGATATCCAAGAACACAATAAGAATGCCAAGAATCATTAGAAGGGTAATGAAAGAACATCACTGCGCTGCTGTGTAAGTCAAGGTGTATCTACATTTTGAGGGATATATGAAATTTTGGTCCTTCCTAATGTAAGAAGCTTTAGTAGCACTCGGAATGGATGTAGTTAGTACAAAACATGTCCTCTCATGAGGTAAGATTAAATAGTCTGGGAGTCTCCAGCTTGGGAAGACAATGACTGAGGAGGAGACAGGACAGATGTCTGAAAATCTCTGAAAATCCTTAACGATATGGAGGCCAAGAAGAGTAATGATTAGTCACTATTTATTTCAAAACTCTCTTCAATTCTTACTCTTTCAGTTACTAGCAAACTGAAAAAACCCCATTTGCTACAAAGCCCTCAACACAGCAAATTCCAGTAAGGTAAGATCAATCTCACCAACAGAGAGACATAAAGAGAACAGAAAAGTCATCCCAGTGTTGCAGGGCAAACAAGGATCCAGAGAGAAAATGGCTCTAGAAAGCAGAAATTAAGATCAAGTTTATGCAACAAAAAGGCAAGCACAAAAAATAATGACAGTAAAGGCCGAGATGGCATATTTTTCTGATCAGGATGGTGACAGTCAGTTTATAAGGGAACAGTATCATCAAGATTTACTCACATGCCTAATTTGTGCTGCCCTAAATATCCCTTCCAGTAGCTTCAGAGCATCACTGAAAGAAGAGGATGGACAGCAGGAAGAAGAGTAGCTGTAACAAGGTCAGAGCACACAGAGGGAACCAGAAGCAAAGGAATGACCCAAGAACAACCAGGAGCGAGGCAGAGACAGCATTTGCCATGTCACTTCAACTCACAGAGAAGATGATGGTTTGGGGGGCAGGAGGAAAAAGAGAGAGACAAGAGTGGTTCAGATTGAGTCAAAAGGAAAACAAAGCTGCCCAAGGGGAGGGAAATAAGGGAGAATTTCCCCATGATTGAGAGAAATACTACAGAAGCACTGAAATTGGTAAAACACATAACACAAGGGCATAGAAGCAGGTGGTAAGTTCAGCAAAGGACACAAGGAGGCCCCAAGCTGTCAGGCACAGGAGACTGGGGAGAACAGAGAAAGAAAACAAAGAAGAAAGAAAAAAAAAAGTCACAATTATATTTTAAATGCTTTATTTAAGACGGAGGTGGGATGAATCAGAGCTCTCTTAAAAGAAATAACCTTAAACCCAGCCTTCCCACAGCTTCAGTTCTCCCAAGCAGAACCAGGAGAAAGAAGGAAATTGAATGAGAAGTAAATTTGAAAGAGAAGTAAAATACCAGGTGTGCAAACCCTCACACAGGACCACTACAAAATACATTAAATAAAAGCATAGTCTCTAATCTATTTGTTGTTATCTTGGAGTAATGACCAGCAATGCTTATGTTTCCTTCCCACCCAAGATCCTTTCTGTTAAGTGTTCAGCTGGCTTTCCTTTTCTTTCCAAATCTCCCCTTCCAATCCAGCCACTACACATTTCAAACAGACACACAGCCTTAAGTTTAGTCCTTAATTAGAAAACACAATGATTCTGCCCCACCTCCAAATGAACAGGAACATCTATTAGTCAGATGATCAAATTTAGACAGGTTAATTAAATCTGTTTAAATACACCTCACCCTTTACACTACAGTAAGAAAAAAAATGTCACGTTTCTGAGTCACAGGAGTTAAATGAGTTCATTAGTCAGGCTTTGAGTCAAATTCTCACTTGACGTATAATAGCACAGGTCTGTTGAAGTCAATGGTGCTGCTACCATCTACACAATCAAGGAACTGACTCATTATTCTACCCTAACTGCATTTGCATCGTCAAATTAAAGCACGTTATTCTGTCGGCAGTGATCAAATTACCACTCTCCAGCAGGTGAGGGCCACGCCAGTGACGAGCTCTTAAACAGTGATGTAGAATCACAGCAAAGAAAATCCCAAGGGTCCAGTTAAGACAATTTAAAAATTACTTTGTAGTGCCAGGATGATTCCAAGCAATACAGCAGAGTTAAAGACGTCGTCCACAACATTGAGTAATTTCAGGGAAAAAGGTTCTGTTTAAAAAGTAAACATGCAGTGACAGCATGTCGATAGCGATGCAAAATGCATTCATTGCTGTCATACTTAAAATAGGGGAAACCTGTAAAAAGTGTCAAGAAACACTGCAAATTTAACCCACTCAATATACTGTTCATTTAATGAAATACTTCTACACAAATAATTACTGTCTTTCAACAGAAGTGCACTTACGGACTAAGTCAAGATCTTGCATTTTAGAAAAGGAGTTTGGTTTATTTGAAATGGGCTTTGTGTATCGTCAAGTGCCTGCAAAAAGGCAATCCACAACTCGCCGATTATTCAATTTGGTTTTGATATTTCATACCTGGTTTAAATGACCTTGATTGGTCTGTGCATGCGTAACTTCGGATGTTTCCCTTGCCTAGCACGCAGTCCAAACAGCTTTTTAGATAGCACCAGGCACAGATCCTGCTTTCTACCAGTTTTGCATGGTTGGTGGCACACTGCTGATTAATATCCCTTAATGCCTTCCCTCCATGTCACCTCAACCAGCTGGTGCGGTGCAATGGGGAGGGCACAAGACACTCGCTCCCTCTGTGTTTCCCCAGGAGATAGCCAACAGATAATCGTAAGTTATTCAGTCCACACTTTCTCACCAAAGCCATGTTTCTGACAGCTGACTTTCTGCTTGTAAAACACTTTCTATCTTCACTACAGCCCATAGCTACAGGCTTGACTTAGGCTTGCACTGAAACATTGTCAGCATCTATTTTCACAGTATAGAAAATTATCCACAGAAATATAACATCCCTTTCCTCTTTTCCTGCACTCTCAAAACCAGCATCAAGGTGCTATGGAACTCTTTAGTGCAGACTGACAAAACAGTGCTATGGTTGATTTGGCTCCTGGTATTCAAAAGGCTAACTTCAATCTGCCAAATGAAAATTTCTTTTGGCATGTGCCGCGTTTGCAGCAGAAGGCCGCAGCCAGGCACTACCAGCACGGCTACCTTCGTGACAGCTCTGTCCTGCACACAACCCCTCCTCTCCCACAGCTTGCAAACATCACTCGTTTGGCTCCTAAACTAAGCCAAAATTACATTAACATTCTGTTAACCATGTAATACCTCAAACTGTTTTCTCTTTCAGTGTACAAAACTAAAGTACAGAAGAAAAAAAAAAGACTAATACTTAAAAATCTCTGTGATTACGCAAGTTGTCAGACACCAACCAGATTAATTCATTCCCATCTAAATGCTAGAAGCCTAGACTATTAAATTTAGGATTCAACATCACAGACTCATTTTGTTAAAACACGTATAGATGCAAAAGAACAGGAGGGACTGTTGAAATAGTGCAGGAATCCATCTGTGCAGATCCTATGAAACTCATTTCCTTACTCACAAACTCAGCAGAACATCACCATTGAAAATTAATCTAAAGTGGTTTAGATTTTTTTCTAAAAGCAACTGTGAAGTCCTCTGAACAATTCTTTGAAAATGCTTTTTTCCCCTTTCCAATACGTACGCAAAAGGAAACAAATTTTTATTTTGAGGCAAGCAGAACATATTAAAACACGAGCAAGAGAGGAAAAATTAAACATTCAACACTAAAGCAATGAAAAGTTCGTATAAATTGTATCAAATGGTAATTGATTTTAATCATCATATATAAGCATTATTTTAACACCGGCTATTTTCCTAAGTACATATTAATTCAGAACTAGAAATGCAACCTCATAAAGAGAATCAGTAAAGCCCCCAAAATCTACAATACAGGATAAGCAAACTATAGTTCACCTGGGTTAATTTCAAATTGCCCTACTGAGACCTTTCCCAAATGTTTTTCGTGCTTCACGGAGCTTTAATGACCAGTGAGCCGAGCAGAGCAAACATACCACGAGTTCAGAAATTTGGGCTAGATTGAAGGGAGGGAGACACAGACCTCTGAATTGCTTTTTTGTTATTATTTTCAACTCTGAGGAAATGTGAAACAAAATGGCTCTGAACAGTTGTGTTGGAACTGAATTTCAGCAAGGTTTATGGGTCTTCATACTCCTTTGACCAATCTTTCATTCAAGCCATAGATTAAGCATGCGAAGTCCTTTGGACTGATCATAAGGAAACCCATGCATATGATTGTAGAGAGCGACTGAATTTCCATTTTCAATAGGAATTGATGCACAGGTTTCTGAGAGCCAAGTCAACAGAGCAGAAGACAAGCAGACGTGATGCTGACCACTCTGTCTCCCACTGCAGTATGCCATTGCATTAAAAAAAAATTCTATCTTTGAAATGTTACTATAATTAAACATTACATTAGAGAAGAGCATGGCATACACTGAAATACTCCTACAAGTAAGTTAATGTTTTAAATCAACGGAAGATCTATAAGTCAAAATACTTTTTGTGTCTCAGTCTTAATTAATTTAGAGTTGCCAAGATAAAGGATATTAAATTCTTCAAGTACTACACAGTAACCCTAATAATATAAAAAGACAAGTTAAAGGAACTTTATTTAAAAGACACAAGAAGCATTTGAATCTTGTGTGGTAAATAATGGTGTACCTTTCTTTAAAGGTGCCAAGTTCATTACAAAATTAGAAGATTAAAAAACCCACAAAAAACCAAATATAGGAAATCACTAAGGATAAGCAAAAATTTAGTTACTAAGTCCAGTTGCATAAATTCTGATTTTATATTCAAACATGAAGTTACAAAATAAGAGAAACTAATGTGTGGAGTTTTTATTTAATATCATATCCAACTCAACAAATACTGACTTGTTTTTTCATATGAGAATCCAGTATAATAAGCTGCTTCAGAAGCACAGAATTCCGTGAGAAATTACATTCCAAAAAACTAAGTGTAGGTGTCGGACTTTCCTCAGGATTATTTTGATTAATTTATTGTCTTGCATTGCATGGTGATACAAATAGTCTAAAGTAATGAAGTTTCTGTATCCTTCACACCACATCTAGTCAATCAGCAATAGCAACAGAGCGAATCGAATTAGGTTTCCGAAATATGGGAATTTTGTTTAAGATTTCTACAAGGCATGGACTTGCATACAGCTCAGAAGCTGCCCTCCAAAGCAGAAATGGATTATTATATGTTGTCCTAGCTCTACCTGAAGGAGGTCTATGTGATCATACATGTTTGGGTTTTTTTTAAACGAGGAGTATATTTGGCTGTAGACACAGAGAGAGCATCCATCTCCCTCGCGGTTTTTTTGTTGTTGTTTGCAAACGATCAACGTGGTAGGGACAAAAATTAAAATTTACCCAAAGTCTCATCTGTCTATGTCTGCTCTTAGCAATCACATCCCCGTCTAGTGCTCTTTCAACAACTTCATTTCCCTCCTGCTCTTCTCCATCAGAGAGGTTTCTTTATCAGGTAAGGTGTTCGGTTTTGAGGGTTTTTTTCATTTAACATTCATTTGTGAATTCCACTTAATCCAACTTGCTATTTTGTTTCCTTTCCACTTCAATATCTGAATAACCTCCTACTTCTGCACAGATGGGTGTAGACGGATTACCACCACAAAAAGGTGACAGACACCAGAGCTGAAAACTCATGAAGTAGCCAAATCTGTCTGAAAGCAAGAGGCACAATACCCCAATCTGGCAAGTCACTGTCATAGCTTGCAGGAGAGAAGAAAATACCAGCTGCTGTCTTCCAAAAGGTTAGCAACATTGCAGGGTTAGTATATGGAGGTAAGTAGCCAGATGCGACAAGAAGAAAGTATGATTACAATCCTCCCATATTATCCAAGAGGATTAAAAAAATTAACACTACTGCATTCTGAACGCAAATAGTTTGGGTTCAGATTACAGTATCTGAATTTAACGAATTCCTCAAATCTGATAAAATCGCTGGGTGTTCAGCGTACGTTAGTTGTACATCAGGTGTACATTAGGTGTACATCAGGTGTGCATTAGGTACAATCTTCGTGAAAGAAACATTTACTTTTAATAGCTCTGGTTTTGTTTGCACACAGTGCAACCAGACAATCTGTCCATATATCAGATCATGGCATAAAGGTGGAGTGTCAGTTAAGATTGTGTGTACTTTCATGTCATTTTACTACACAAACATGAGAAACTATGCTTAGATCAGACTGGATTTTATTTCTTTTAAAAGTATATAAATTTTCATGTGAGCAAAAGCAAAGGCCTATCTTAAAAAGGTCTGCCACTATAGCTATAAACAAGTAAAGATTTATCTGACAGCAACCTATAGCAACAAACAGAAAAACATTTTAAGTTGCTTTATTTTCCATAAAAGAGAAAAAATTCTAGTCAAGAATGAAGAAAAAGAGCGTGATGTGCACTGTGTGTTAAGTTTTATACCTTCTAAACCAGGTGCAAAGCAGATGTGAAACACTGCTGTTCTGTTTTGATAACATTGTATTCCCACTTTAAAGCACACGGGTGACAACACAGGGTTTAAAAAACAAACTAAAACAAAACTTAAACAACACACAGGAAAATTTGTCCCTGATGTTTAAAGTGTGGATTAAAACAAAAATGCAACAACAACAACAAAAAAAATCTCAAAAGCATCCACAGCACAATAACGTTGAGTCCTTTAGTCCTTGAAAAATAGGTACGAGAACTTTCAATAATGTAAAATCAGTTTGAAAACAGAACTTGAAAGCACTAAAAAAAAAAAAAACGCAAATCAATCACCTCTGCAACATACTTACCTCCATTTGCTGGATGAATCTCATATTTCATTGTTTTACATTATTTTCTGAACAACTGCATGTTGTTACTGCATGTTACTGTGAACAGCCACCTCGATGAGACATTAAAAGTCTGAAACTTTATTACATTTCAGCATATATATTTGGAGAACTTATGACACCTTAAGGTTGTTTCTTCAAGTACTACCAAAAGAGCTGTGTGGAAGATAGGAATCACACTATTCCGTTCCCCAAAATGTTCACATGGTAGGTTAACGATTTAAGCAGAGCAACTGAAACATAGGGCACTTCCCAGAGATTAATTTGCCTCTGAGGAGAGTAGGCAGCCTCAGCTACAGTCAAGAGGAGCCTTGCAACTCTGCAGGTGGTCACCATCCCCACCAAACAGCCTTGCCCACTCCTTCCTTCATCTAAAAATGAACAAGAAACACGTGGAATTTTGATGGCAAGTTGTTGGGTTTTTTTCCAGACACTGCTTCCAGGCTTCTTAGGAAGGAAAGGACCTTGTGTTTTAGAACTAGCCAAACTTAGTGAATCATACTGCACATGTCAAGTGAATCATTCACCAATTTATAGTTTGTTTTTTCTGTCTTCACAAAAAAAGAATTATGAATCAAATCTTTTTTTGAAAGGCAACAGAACAAATAGAAGCCTTTAAAATATTTTGGACAGAGATTTCAAGGCCTGTGACTACATTTGAGTAAGGTTTTTTACTCTATTGTGAAAATCTGATCACCCAGATCCATTTTTCAATTGTCTTCTTCACAAAATTTTAATCATACAGTCAAATAGTGTTGGCTATTTGCTATTAATTCAAGACTATCCACTCTCTCATTTCTTTATTGCTTGCAGGAAACCATAGTATATTTTTATATCTATTCTCAAGACCAAGCTTATGCATGTAAAGAAGAACTGGAGATCCAGTATGTTTTAGGGAGCACAGGAAAGCAAGCAAGGGATGAACAAACAGAACGTCATTGCTCTTGAGTTGCTTGGTGAATTATAGGAATAACTCCCTGACAGATGACGACATACAGAAGTAGAATGAGAGATTGCCCAGGAGAATTCTGCTGAGAGCAAGGGTATTGAAGTCCACAGCCATGACTCTTCATGTAGACACATCTGCGTCAGACATTTTGGCAGCTAGAGACTTCTGTGGAAGCAGTCAGAAAACACTGACATTGTACTTCCATAGCCTGCTGCTGAAATTTTCCTACCATACCACATGTTTTTGAACACCTAGTGTTAAAATATATATATTTTTTAACAGATTTTTAGCATTGTCTTTGACAAAATTTACTTCTAGGATTCTCTTAACTGTCGGGGGAGGGACACAACACCACATGTATCTCTGAACTTCTCTGTTTTACTTACATGTTTGCTATATTCTATTTACAACTTTGTTGATTTACCATTGAATCCACTGAAGCTCATGGCTTTCACTGCCTCTCAGAATTTATTCTGCATGCGTATATACTCCTTTGAACCGTGTTTTTTCATTCTGCAAAAACTAATTGCATGACCATGTAGACTTGGCTGTATAGGTCTGTGCTCTTGGCAAGACATCATTCATCATTTTTGCCATTTTTCCTCCCTTTAAAAAAACCCTCAGAAAACAAGCAGCTTCATGGTGGGTCTATTAACAAGATGACAATAAAATTACTCTTTTTCTTCCCCAGCACAACTGGAGATGTCAAAGAACAGTGTTCTTCTGGTTACTGATGATTCCTGATACTTCACTTGTGATACTTTACTACTGATTCTTTGAATTGCTGTGCAAAACTGGAACTGAAATTTCAGGCTTTTATGCAGCACTTTCCTCCCTGTCATAGGCCTTGATTCCCTTTAGCTAGCAGAAGACTGCTGGCACTCCCTAGATGGCACTTCATGTGTGGCAGCACACTCAGATGCATACCCCAGAGTCTAAAGGGCTCTGCTTGTTCACTTTCTCAAGCACTTGTCTACCCCCACTCTCCACAGACAGAATCATAGAATCATTTAGGTTGGAAAAGACCTTGAAGATCACCAAGTCCACCACTAAACCACATCCCTAAGCGCCACATCAACATGTGTTTTAAATAACTCCAGGGATGGTGATTCTATCACTTCCCTGGGCAGCCTGTTCCAACACTTGACAACCCTTTCAGTGAAAAAGTTTTTCCTAATATCCAAACCAAACCGCCCCTGGCACAACTTGCGGGCATTTCTTCTTGTCCTATCGCTTGTTGCTTGGGAGAAGAGATCGAAACCCGCCTTGCTACAGCCTCCTTTCAGGTAGTTGTAGATAGCTATAAGGTCTCCCCCTGCCTCCTTTTCTCCAGGGTAAACAACCCCAGTTCTCTCAGCCACTCCTCATGAGACTGTGCTCTAGACCCTTCACCATCTTTGTTGCCCTTCTTTGGACATGCTCCAGGCACCTCAATGTCTTTCTTGTAGTGAGGGGCCCAAAACTGAACACAGTATTCAAGGTTTGGCCTCATCAGCGCCCTTGTAAATTTTTCCCTGCATAACCTGACGACTATCTCCATGGGATTCAAGTTTCCCAGGCCTTAGAGGTCATCAAGGTCCAGCAACAGGACCTTGCACCAGGCTCCAAGGGAAGCAAACCCACACAAACAAGAGACAGTAAATTCTGCACAGTTCAACAATCTCTCACCCTGGAGAAGCAGTGTTATTTCCTGGTAGCATTGAAAACAGCTGAGTTACAGTGCTAGACACTCATAAGTGCCCTACACCATCATGCTTTCTCCCTTTTTAAGGTGTTTTATACCTATAAAATACAGTCCTCTGAAGTTTGAAGAATGCTTCTAGTAACATCAGCTTTCCTTTTCATAGAACAACTCTGAACATACAAATAGTTCAGCTTGTTTTCCTTTAACATGAGTGCTTATTGACTTTAGGGAATAATTTTTCTTTGTGCCTTTAAAATGTCTGTCTACAAAAAAGAAAAGGGGTCCTATATCAATACAAATTTGTCTAATAACTTGACATCAGAATCCAGCTCTTCCCTGTCTCTTGTAAACATTTCAGATATTTGTAAGCTAACAAATGACATTTTTCCAGTTTCTGAGCTTCAACATTAGTGACAGTTGTACACAATAAAAAAGCCCCAAACCCCAAGTTAATTATCTCCAATAAGTCTTATCAAAGCAGCACATGAGTGCTGGCAGTTGTCACGTCACCAGAAAAAAAATGCAGAGGATTGCAGATTTTCCATCTCAACTGCCGCATCCTTAGATCAACTGAAAAATCCCACAACTGTTTAAAGTTTACATACTCTTTAATGATAAGAAAAGATTGCCATTAGAGTGGTCTGCATAGGACTTCTGGTTTTATGTATTCTGGCTCAAGTTCTTCTTAGCTACAGTTGCGTGCCTGTTAGCACCGGTGGGGATTACACAGGTGAAACAAAGACCCTAAATTTGACTAACAGCACTACTCTGCTGGCAGAACATAGATGACTAACACAGAGACTGACTAATCTTCAAATAGCTTAACAATTACTAAATTTATTCCTTTTCTAAATTATGATAGGAGATTTGACAAGCCCATTTTGTTAATGGATTAGTCTAAAACAAACCTGACAAAATACACCGCAGAGAAAGAAGGAACCGGGAACTTTGACACAATGAGATGTCTCAGTAGACTGTAGTGAGGGTGTTTTAAGTTAGGCTTTCTTAATACCTACTCTTTCACTACACCCTGTAAGAAAGCTAGTTTTTTTTTGTTACCAAACTAAGCTATGAGATTTGATACTCTATTTCTAGAACTCATGCTAAAGAGGCTGACCTCATCTGCAGGCTTCCTTAGTTCAGAAATCCACTGACCTCTTGGCTACTGAGCACCTAAGCCAGTTGCATTAAATCTCTTACTGCCAGCACAGCAAGGAAGGTGCCCAGTATCCCCTATTTCTTCAACCACATAGGCGCAGTGGATACTATGCATACCTGAAAGTTAAGCCACTTGGGAGACAGACACCAAAATAACGTAATTTCCCTAGACTGTAACCAACAAGTGTGGAATTCTCTTCAGGTGTAGCTTCAGCAGCTTTCTTGTTTTAAAGATTGTCAAGAGCATTCTTGTCTTAAAATTGCCTGAAAATTGGTAGTTTCTTACTCCAGAGACATGAAAACTTACCTTTAGCTTCCTTCAAGCAAAGAAGTGAATTGAACCTGAGTCTACACATGCTCTCATCACTATGCTAATGTCCGAGAGGAAAGTGCTGAGGAAAAAAAACCACCACTGCAGATCCTTTACAGAAAGGATGTTAAAATAGAGCTCCAGGGTCCCTATTGACGAAAGCTGTCTACATTTCCCCTCAGCTTGGCTTCTTAAGAAGAATGCAGTGAAGGAATCACATTTTGAGCAGCATTTTGTATCAGCTACTTCTATGCAGGCCCATTTCCCCTGTCCTTAAGTTAAGCAGATCACAAGTAAGCATACGATCGAGACACTGAATCCTCAGGGACAAACAGGCTTCTGGATCACTTTGCAGTTGTTCTAAGGGTTAAGTGCTGAAAAGCTCAACACTTGTACATCCAGGCCTCTTTTCAGACCTAGCCTTAAGTTGATCGAGTCAAAGCACAAACTCATGAATTCTAAAGGCTGGACTTTGTACCAGAGTCAAGACACTAGCCTAGGGCTCCAAGCTGGTTAAAATCCATAAAGAGGTTTCTAAGCTGACTTTTCTATCATAAATTACAAGTCCCAGACTGGAAATTCAACTTGAGAAATAATTAGAATACTCTATTCAGTACCCCTACTTATCTGCTGAGATTTTAGTGGCAAAAAAAAAAGAAGAATCAGCAAAACCACATTTTCTTGACATGCTGCTTCTAGTAACTCTTCCACAGAGAAGACCATGTGTTGTCTACATAATTCCAGGGGGATTAATGAGGGTGGTATTACAGCAATGACAGAAGTGTATCCTTCTATCACAGATTACTACAGCAAGTTTCATAAAGCTTAGATGAAGAATAAAATAAGAAAGAGAGACAACAAAAAATCTAGACAGACAATTCCAAGGAAGTTAGAGACCGGACATGCATTAAAAAACAAAAAAAAATGATGGTTTAATATAGTCAGAAGAGTGGCAGGGAAAGCCAGGACAGACCCACTACTTTTTCCATTAAAGCATCATTTTGCAACACATTTCCTTATCTTTCTAGTTATGAATGCAGTGTTTTTCAAGGCATGTTTTTAAACTGTTAGCAAATTTCTGACAACAATCTAAAATTACTATGTCCAAAATCAGGAAACTTCACACGCAGCAATTCTTTTCAAATATTGCACTGAATCATCTTCACTTTTTCATTGACAAATTCCATGTTGTTAATAGGTGTTAATCACAACTTCATCAGTATGCAGAGTGCCTTCTATTGTGCGGATGCTGATTACAGGTAATTTGGCAGCTGTTATAATATGTTAGCTGCTTCAGCAATGTAGAATATATAATGATAGCTTTACTTTCTGAATTTTTATTTAGTCACGACTCTTTTTCCCTACAAACATTCAGTTCAAGCGAAAACAAGTCATGATGCTCTGGTATTAACAGGAAAGAGGAAAAGCATGGCATGTTTTACAAGTAAATAGAATGATGTAGCCTGGGTCACCTGACCAAAAGTCAGCCTCGAGGGCTGAAATTAGGAGTTTGCAAAGGTGGTTTGAAGTCACAGCCCCTGGAAACCACACCCCTGTAGTCCATTTAATGTTAACAATATGAGATAAACAGACAAGGTATCTAAAAGCAGAAAGAAGGCCACTGTAATAGCTAGCATATTTTTTAAACTGGTATTTTATTGCTGCGACGTAACTAGCTATTGAAACAGAGGAGGACAAAGAGAACAAGGCAAGCAAACAAAAAATATGTGGCTTTCCCTGAATCTGCTTAGCAATTTGCAAAACATAGGAAATTTATTGTTTTACAATTTGTCTGATTAAACCAAACACTTTTTCCTGTGTATTTAAATACATTTTAATTGAAACTAGTTGCATTTTGGTTTTGGTCTATGCTAAAACAAAAATAGTTTGTCATTTTCTTATTGGTTTACATTACATTCATTAAAGAAGTAATTGAAACATACTCCAATTCATTTACTCTAACCATTTAGCTCTGAAAGGATATTTTGCCTTTTCAATCATATGATTGTACAACACGTTAGTTTTGTATGAGCTCTGTACATGAGCAGGACATTGAGGAGCAGAGTAGGTCATCTTGGGAGGAAAAGTAAACTAAATGAAACTAGTTTGCTTTTTCAGCACTGCAAAAGAAATTATTAAAATGAACCTGAGGTGCTGAAGGTCTCACTTGTAAGAGTCATTGCATTTTTGATAAAAGGTGCACAGGTTTTCAATTTGTGTGCCCTAAAGCAGCCTCTGATTCTCCTTATGTTCTTTTTTTCCTTCTTCGCCAAAGTCAAACTTATTTTTAAAGAGATTTTTCATGCAATAGCCCCTTGTTATAACAGGAAGATGCAAAGTCTTTCTTCTGTAAATTTAAGTTCTGTTTGAAAGCATTATTGCTTTCCTCAAGTTGCAAAGCAGGTTTAAAGAGAACAATAGTCTCTAAAAATAAACATAATATATAACAGCCTCTCAGGCAATGTCAAATGCAATGGAAAAAGAGTGATGAGAGCTCTCCAATATGAGTTTTAATGAACCTTTTTTCTCTCTCATGTCAGTGCAAGTATCATTTATTTTTAAAGCAATTGGTCACAGCTTTCTGTTAGAATGATGGCCTCTTGACTGATTTTGTCGAAGTGCAGAACAATACGGAATAATAATATTCCCAAGCTGGGAGTCAGTAAAGAACAAAATTTGAAGTCAGCTAAAATGAAGTACTGTACGAACTTAGTTGTAAACTATATCAGATATAAGTCTTCAGACTACAGGACATAAGCCAATCACAAACTGACAAGGATTAAGAAGAAATAATTTTCCCTGTGGGCATGTTATTCCATAATCATCTATCACAGAAACTCCAAGGGGAAAAAAAAAATTTCCTCTGTAACACCTTTTACTAGCCAGGGCTGGAGAGAAGCTGGTGAAATTGATATAAAACCAGATTTATCCAACACAGAAATTCGTATTTTGTAAATACGCTGTGATTATTCATTGTAAATAAAGTGAAAAAGGGCAAATAGTTACAACAAAAGCTAGTAACAAAAGCTAATATCAAATGAAAGGCCAATAGTGACAAACAAAAGCTAGCTAATGTTTATTAAAAAAAAAGTTTACGTAGTGAAATCAAGTAGTACTATTTTTTACCTAGTTTCCAAATTTTAAAGTGACTTTTTATAAAAAAGCAGGGAATTTTCTTGGGAAACCACTGCTTCAGAAGAATTTTAAGACACTGGCACGTCACTAAGCTATCTGAAGCAGCTCAGTCAGACCAAGTACCATCAGAGGACTTAAGTAAGAAACAGAAGTACAAGGGGCCCACTAGAGCATCTTCCCTAATTGCAAAATCCTTTTGCTCTAGATATGATCCCCCATTATTAAATGCTTTGTCTTTCTACAATTCCCTGATGACTGCATGTATAATTGATTACTGTATCCTAGGTGGTGTTTGAAATTAGCTGCTTTTGCAGAAAAAAAGACTGATTCACGGCTCGTAACAGCTCAGGGCCTGGTCTAAAAAAGTGATAAAATGATGGAATTGTGCCCATGAAAAAGTAAAGTGAAAGCCCCAATACTGACAAAATACACTTAAAGAGATCACTCAAGGCAGAGATATCCAAAAAGCCTCTAGGGACAAGCAGCATCTTAACTGTATACAATTAACTGCCTGGAAAGAAAATGTAATCCTTGTCGTGGTTTTAAGTCGGCAGGCCACTAAATACCACACAGCCGCTCGCTCGGTCCTGCCGCACGCCCGCGCCCCAGGGAGCGGGGGAGAGAATCGGAAAGGTAAAGAGATTCATGGGTAAGATAAGGTTGAGTAACTGAAATAAAATAACATAGTAATAATTATAAAAAGTAATGATGATGATTATGATAATAATAATAATAGAATACAGAACCAAGCGACATACAGTGCAGTGCAACTGCTCACCACCTGCTGACCAATGCCCAGCCCACTCCTGGCTAGTGATCCCAGAGGCGAGCAATCCTGAAACCACAACCCCAGAAGAGAGAGCGAGCCCTTTCTGGTCAGCTCTCATCTACATACGGAGCATGATGTTGCATGGTATGGAATAGTCCATTGCCCAATTCGGGTCTCTTGCTCTGGCTGTGCTCCCTCCCAGCTTCTTGTGTACCTGCACACTAGCAAAACATGGGAAGTTGAAAAGCCCTTGGTTTTCTAGCAACAACTAAAAACATTAGTATATTATCAACATCCTTCTCATAGGAAATCCCATACTGAATCCAAAACATAACACTACTCTAGCTACTAAGAAGAAAACCAGCTCTATCCCAGCTGAAACCAGGACATCATATATGTGATCTTTCTGTATAGGTTGCTACTAGAGTGAGGGCACCGAGAGTGAGATGGCACCATCCCATGGAATTTGACTCGTGAGAGGGAGGCAGCTGGGTGACAACAGGACAGCAGTTGTTCCTCAGACTTTACGTTTTTCCCCCCCATTTCAGCTAAGAGTACTTGAACTGAATCAGAAAAATTCCAAGGACAGACAGAATGAAAAGCCAAATTAGGAGCTGCCCAGAGCTTTGCCTTGAAAAATACGAGTCTGGTAAACTATCGGAGCTGCTGAAAGATGTTATACTACAGCCAGATTCCTCATTCTTGCTCCCACTTACTATTGGTCCACAGAAAGACACCACAAGTAAATTTGGTGGCAAAGTTCAAATGATACTTTACTTTTTTTTCCTCATCTATTTGGCTGTTTAGAAGGAAGAGTAAAATGAGGTAAATTGACATTTTTCGATAACAGAAACAGCGCAGATTGATTGCTTGGGGAATCTTGAGGTTTTAATGTAAGACTGAAAAACACATAACCTGGATGAAAATCCTCTCTAACTTTTCTGTCAGACAAATTTCTTCATTTTCCTCTCAAGGAGGAACAGTACAATGACACCATACAGTTGGAGGTGTAAGATAATCACAGCTATCTTATCCTAGGAAAAAAAGCACATAAGTAGCCAGCTCTCTGCAGCATCTACCAGGGAGCAAAGAGCCTTCAAAGAACTATTGTAAGGTAAGGCTGAGCAGTAACATAAGTCACATAGTAATTGTCAACTGGTTCTTATGCATCATGCTCTTCATCTACAACTAAAAACTGATTTCCAGAGGAATTTTTCCCAGATGCATCTTAACAAAAAAAAAAAAAGCTAATGACTGAGGGACAAAGAGATAAGCTAGACATCACAATCAGAGGGACTGAAGAGTCACGAATGAAGCTTCAGTCACCTAGGGACAAGCCAGTCCTTGGTCATTCACGCCATTTCCCAGCAGGAAATGGATTCAACACTTGGGACAAGGCAAGTGTCTTATCCCGACTTAGCTTCTCAGGAAGAATACTGCCTATTCTTATTTCAATACATTTAAACAAAGTAAAGGATCTACAGGTATCGCATGACAGTTTCAATCATTCCACAATGTAGTTATGCTTTTCCAACATAGTCTTCTCCTATTAATTTTTATGCAAAATAACCATGAGCAAATATAGCATGGTAAAGTGTTGGCAAAACTTGATCCTGTGAAGTCTCAACTTCAATTTTCTGTTACAAAATTGTCGCTTGCCACATTTTCTAACCTTTGAAATAAGCAGGGCTTTTCACACTAGATAATATTTTCCTTTGACAACAAATACAATACGAAAACATCAATTGCTTTGTTTATACCTGTAGGCTATCTAGTCACAATGTGAGAGAGTTTGGGGGGGGGTTTAATATATACACTTTAAAAAGCCTACTGCTATAAAAATTACTGTGTTTTCTATCTTTCTGAAACTCTAAATCATCCTTGTTTAAAGTTCAAATCAAATTCATAAATCAATAAGAGTTCACTCAAATTTTGTCTGGAAAAAAATTACATCCCTAAAACTACTTGGAAGAAAGGCTCCTGTTCAGATACATACAAATCTCCTCCACGCACGAGTTACAGTGAATACCACGTCTGAGTTATATTTATAACTAATGAAGTAAACCACGTGCAAACCAGTCATCTTTATTTCATTAAGATGCATCGCTTTTGAAGCTTATCTTGGATTTACTTTTTTAAGTTATTTTTCTCAAAGTTATGCATTATTATTTCTAATACATTATTACGTTTTGTTCTCTCTTTCAAATGGGAAGGTTTTTGTTTCACACTTTTCATTCTATATGCTTGTGAAGCGCCAAATAGCTGGCATTTAGCATTATGTCAGGGTGAAAACACAGCAGGACTGTTAGCAACCATCAGTTCAAAACTACAGATTTTTTAAGTCTTCATAAATATGGCTTTACTGAGTAAAAGCCTATACTCTGTTAGATTAATGCTGCTTGATCTTATTTTTAAACCCATAAGAGCTGATACTTTTGTAAGCTATTATTAGGTTAACTGTCATACTAACTGATTTCTTTTATCCACAGAAAAGACTCAGTTACCAGTGGTTCAAACTTCTCCCTCAGCCACTGCTTTGAAATATCACTTGCAGGGATAAGCAAAGGGTTTGGGGTCAATGCCTTCCAAGCCTTGGCCTCCTGACAGATTTTCTTCAGATGACTGTGATGTTGCCTAGGGTTTGGTAATAGCCATTATTGCTAGGGTACTTCATTGTGTACACCAGTTTTCAAAATGTATTTTGAAAACAGCAGGGAGAATGAAGATTTAAGAGGTTGCTTGGAGCACAAAAGACGACATGAAAGAAGGTACAGAGGTTGATGCTGGAAACAAGTCAAAAGAAACTGCCTGACAGATGGCATCCCAGAAAGGAAGGACTCTATGGTAAGATTCAGACATGAGAGAGAAAGTCAGTCCAGATGGTGACTGACAGCACTGATTACAAAACTGAGTTCCCATTGAAGGCAATGGGAGCTTTACTCCAGTAATGAGGATGATGGCAATGAAGACTGGTTCTTTTAAAATGCTGCTGTTTTGCTACGAAATCCTCCGGAAGCACTTGTGTAATTCTAAAATTCAAGCCCTCACACCCGGTCGACAGTATAGTTGACGGTATCACACTGCAACTTGTATATACAAGCTAGGACCATACAGCAGGCATGTATTTAGAAAAGACAGAAATAAAACAAATCTCTACATCATATGTAAAAGTGCAGTGCAGGAGCACGCTTCAGCAAATAAGCATGCACTGCTCCTGGGAGACCTTACTGTAGCCTTTCAATACAGAAAGGGGGCTTATAAGAACAGCGGAGAGAGACTTTTTACCAAGGCCTGTAGTGTCAGGACAAGGGCCCACAGTTTTAAACTGAAAGAGGGTAGATTTAGATTGCACATAAGGAAGAAATTTTTTTATTATGAAGGCATCGAGACACTGGAACAAGTTGTCAAGACAAACTGTGAGTGCCCTCTCCCTGGAAGTGTTCAACGTCAGGTTGGACGGGGCTTGAGCAACCTGATCTAGTGAAAGATGTCCCTGCTCATGGCAGGGGGCTTGGACTAGATGATCTTTAAGGCTCCTGCCAACCCAAACCATTCTATGATTCTAAAACTAAGTTCCAGGAGAGTTCCTTAAAAACACTTTTTCCATCTTAGACTAGCTCTGCATTAGCAACTTTACATTATGCTATTCACTAAACGAAAAAAAAGGAAAGGAAAAGCAGGAAAGGAAAAGCAGGAAAGGAAAAGCAGGAAAGGAAAAGCAGGAAAGGAAAAGCAGGAAAGGAAAAAAGGAAAGGAAAAAAAGGAAAGGAAAAAAAGGAAAGGAAAAAAAGGAAAAAGAGATATGAGCTTTTAAATTCACCAGTTACTGTCACCAAACCCTTAAGCAGTGTTCTGGTAAGCACCTGGCAAATCCCTGACCAGCACAGCCTATAGAAACCTAATGAAAAACATTTCCTGTAAGTAACCTCTACTGAGGCAGCGGGTAAAGAAAAGATGTTTTTCTTTATTCTTAGCTGGTTAAGATACACGTTCCTGTGGTAGATTCTATTCAAACTGAAATTCAAAATGCAGCCTTGGTGTTGAAGTTCTAAACCAGGAAAATGGGAACCATTTGGCAATAGCAAAACCTCACATTCGTATCTATAGGTACTCAAGAGTTGAAGTCACAGAGGAATGAATGTGCAGCTCTGCAGATATTCCACAGACTAATTTAAATATTTTGAGGCCATAATCCCCTCTTTATATGCAATATATCAATGTAGGTAAAGATTTCCCTTCAGTATTTAAAAAAAAAAAAAAAAAAAAACCAAAACCCCCTCAAGCTGTTACACATATACTGAAAGAATAACACAATCTCAGACTTAAGATGTTCCTTATGACACTCTATCAGTCATGTCCCTGTTTCATCCCAAGGAGGAAGAATTTAACACTATTTAGGAGAGATAAAAAGAGAAAGTGTTGCTTAAAAATTAAAAGCAAAATTAAGCATGCAGATGACTCTGGGATCCTGTCACTAGCACCTACCTGAAGATGGAAATGAGAGACACAGAGAGAGATATGTTATTATAAGTAACAATTAAAGTTTAGAATCTCAAAATTCTGTCTTTAGTCTCCCTCAGATACTAACTCATGCGCCAAGACATGTGTTTAGAATAGGGAAATGTATATTGTTACAGTTACACTTAGTCTAAGGTAAATGGTTTCTTGGTGTGGCACACCTCAAACACCTCATGAAGCTGCAACGCTGAACCTGTCTGGCATTTATTATTCTTTCTGGCTTACTAGAAAACTCTCCAGCATTCAGTAACTCATTCAAACTCTCCTCCTGTTCCACAACTTTATTTCCTATCAGCAGCTACTATGGATGATTTTAGCCTACACATTATTAGTTTAAGAATGACTTATAAAAGTCATACAAAAAGGTCCATCTAGCCAACTATCCATTTCTGACAGTGATCAACAGCAAACTCTGAAGAAAGATATAAATACTTGGCAAACAAACAACTTCAATTCCCTGCAATGCCCTTCCAGCCTCCAGCAACTGGTGGTTCAAGGACTTTGCAAGTCAGAGGTGTTGTCTTTACCCCTAATGGATTTTTCTTCCATGAATGTATTCAATTGGTTCTTGAAGCCATGTAAGCTTTTAATAGCCACAACCCCTGTTTCAGAAAGCCCCACAGCTTAATAAACTATTGCACAAAGACCTGTACCTGTCATTTGTTTTGAACCTGGTACAGTATTTAACTTGATGCTGTTATTTCCATTGAAAGAAAGAATGAATAAAGTGATCCCTGCACCTCTTTTCCCTGTTACTCTCTTCTCAGATACCCCTATCGTATTCTCAGTCCTCTCATCAGTCACCCAACAATGAAGCCTGTACTTAATTCAGTCACCTTTGATAGGTATCTTTTCCACCCCATCTGTGATGATTATGATTGCACAGGAATTGCATACAGTACTTGAGAGTACACAATGAATTTACACAGTAGTCATAACAATGTTATCCTCTTTGAAGTGAAAGCTAACATTTTCATAAAACTAATATAAGCACCAAGAGCTCCTTCTTGAGTAGCAATTACTATGTCAAAAGTTATTGCTGTATATGTAAAACTAGGATTATTTACTTCCCCATATACATTATTTTATATTTATCCACATTTTACTTCAGAGGGCTAAACAAAGAAAGACAGAAGATTATGTGAAGAGATCTTTAGCTATATCAGTAAAATTCTGCCTGTATCCTACCCCAAACATCCAATTTTTTAATTTTCTCTCTTCTATTATATAAACTCTGCCCATTATAATGAATCTTCCAAAAACCAGCTATTGATCCCACAGATCATTTGTTTATGCACCTGTTTCCCAGGCATGGATCATCTTCATTTTCAAGCACCTTGAAGTACCTCTGACTACTAACAAACCCAAAACACAAAAGCATTTTTATTTTCCTTCCCATGATTCTTCTGAAGCACTTGGAATGAATATTTCTGGTCTTGTTTTACATTTTGTTTATTCTCTTAAGTGGCTTGATGTTCAAGATGTCTGCTGATCTCTTGAGCATCTCAGTCACTGCCAAACCACTGTTCTACAGTGGTATAGTTCTTAATTTTAAATACTGGTTTTATCTCTCTTAGTTCATAGACCTCTAAATTAGTAGAAAACATTGTTTTGGGGAGGTGCATATTCTGTTTATTTTAAGGAAATTTCTACAAATTCTGAGTAGGCACACTTTCAGGCCATGACTGGAGTCAGTTTTCAGCTCCTCTTCCAGAAGATCAGTTTTGACAAAAAAACTACAACCACAGCCTAAAGTTACTGGTGAAACTTAATGAGCTACTCAAGCTTCCAAAGCACTGCCAAACTCGTGAAGTTTAACATCTTTGGAGGGTGGGAAATGCCAGTTTATTGAGATGAGACCGCGTTACTATATTTTGTTACTGAGCTGTTTTCTGTTTGTTTTTTAAATTTGCCGTATAAGCTGCCCGTAACTTTAGAATCTGGTGGAGAAACTACAGTACAGCTTTGCATAGGAAAGCAGACTAGACTTAAGCAGAGAGACATATTCGGGCTGTCAAAAAACACGTCCCCGCATTTTGAAAATTATGCAATAAGCCCTCATTCCAGCTCAATTCTAAAGCAGAACACAGCAACTAACACTTTTCACTTCTAAAAGGGAAACGAAATATAAAGCTACCTGTGCAATGATTAAGGATGTTAATTTTAAAAGAAAAAATTAAATGCACTGTTTTTAGAAATAAAGCTTTGGGAAATAATCTGTATTACAGAATTCTCCAAGCCTGCACCACAAAGAGCAGTGATTTCCCACTCGTGTATCAAAGCCAGGGGTAAAACACACCTCCTTTTTATGGTTTTCAGGCTGCTGTACCTCACAGACCACCTTACATCACTTCACATTTATACGCTGCTTGACACTGCTCTCTGCTCAGCCATGGCAAACATGTTTCAGGGAGGCCACCCCAAGCTCTGCATCAGCGCATTACCAGGCATGAATGCTGTCTCTGTCCACAGTGCCGTGGGGGAACCGAGGCCCTCCTCTTCACCCACATGCACTGCTGTTCCTCAGACATCCTCTGCAAAGCTTACTTCTGTTTACCCAAATAAAAACCACCGTGAAGTGTCGCAACGCGAAGTAAGGCAGCGCCAATAAGAATCTCCCCTCGGTTTTGGTAGGAGCTCAAAGAGCATCACCAACCTACAGTTCCCATGCCAAAACATCCTGAACTACTCAGTCCCTCCAACGTTCAGGATCCGCAAAGGAAGAGAGAGACCGTTTTGTCCAAGTACAGATGCAGTAGCATGGATCTGCTAAACTGGGGGGAATACGGAAGGGAAGAGTGCACTGACACCTAACATGTCATAAGCAGCACCCACACCTCACCAAGTTTTCTCTTTATATTGAAAAGGCAAGCCTGCTTTCTCATAGTGCTAGAACAAAAAGGTGACCACACGTACAACAGAAGAAAACAAGATTACAGAGTCTCCTCTCAAGAAGGAGTCTCCGTTTGCTACATAAAAATATGAAGCATGCTTTATTCACACATTTTCAATTTACTACAACATTAAAAGCCCACAGGTCATGTTTGTACGATGCAGTTAACATAAAACTAAGAGCTTACTGCAATCAAAATAAAATATTCCTCACTGGCACTACTTCAATAATTGACCTAGCCCAGGGTCATTTTAAAACAGTTTAAATGCATCATTAATCCAGGGTATTCCAAAGCAGCTTTACTAATATGCTATAATAAATTAGAATAGAGAAGCAAGGTTGCAGTTAGCACGCATTTACAAAAATAATAATATGATAACAATATATGCCAGAGATGCAGATTAGAGCAACATGAAAGAGAAGGCATAGGAAACATGACATTAATATGACTTCGAAGTTCCAGAAATACATTTGATGGGATGCATTTTCCTCATTATTCTCCTGGCTGTACATTTCCCTTTCTGTCATGTTTCCTTCCTGTTACTTCCATCACTTCCTTCCACTGGCAGCTTCTCACTCTCTGTTATCATTAAAAGAGAGTAGCTGGTCTCTCTAACAACCAGATGAGGAAATTAGAGGTTAATCTCCAATATGAAGAAGGTTACTAACTGGAAGAGAAGCTCTGTCATTTGATTATTTTAGATCACACATGTCAGGAGAAAAGCAGGTTAGCAAAGTATACTGTAAAGACGGCAGCCCTGGGCAAGTATTTTTTGAATAAATGTGCGTATGGTCTCCGAAAGAAATGTGTATGAGAGTCCATTGTCTAAAGAGTAGAAACGACTAGCAGAAAAGACTGGAAAGAATCAAGGGCATAAATGAAATGAGCCAACATATTTATCGCCTTCATATTTCAAGACTCAGAAGTAGAGAGGAATAAAAAAAGTTCAGTAGATCGTCTAAAGTTACCGCTGTTCAAAAACCAAACATAAAGCCAGCCCACATACAATCTGTGCATAAGGAGGCAAGAAAGGCAAAAACAAACCAAAAAATCCACATTTATTAAAAGAAAACCCTGGAAAATGCCAAAGACACTGTGGATTGTACTGAAATTATACTCACAAACATACACTTCCCATGTATTTGCACGGTGTCTTTCACAAAATCGTTCCATTTCTCCTAAGACTGTTAGGCATGTTACATTAAGAAAAATAAAGCCCCTTTCCCTGAGGAAGCAAAAAGGGTCTCCTCCTGCTCATAAGCATACATACACACGTGAGTACATGTGTGTGGCCCAAACCAGGACAGTTGTGTGTGTGTATATATACGTATATAAAAAATAAAAACCCAAAGACCACACTAACAACCATTTCTGAAGAATCTGTTCTACTAACAATTGTTTTAAAATGCATTGAAGAGTCTCGATTCACTGAATTTTAGTTTTAAACTCAATTCAGTAAGATTTTACTCTCAGAAGTCACAGAACAAATGTCACTACAACACAAGAAAAAAGCTAAGTTTTTCCAAGACCTCTGTCTGAAGGTGTTACTACATGCACAGGCAGTAAATGCATGTGTCCTGAGCTTCATCTCCTGTGTTCATTTGTCTTGTGCATCCATTCCAGATGCAGAAGCAGGTTGTTGCTTAGCATGATGCCGTTTCCATTTCCCTTCTCCCAGTATAAAATACAATTTTTCTTCATTGCTTCTGAAGGAGACATCTGTTGTGTGTCTTGAGCATTTGACAAAAAATTTCTCTCTCACTTGTTCATACTGAAGCTGCTTCAATGAAAACACCTTTATGTTCAGTGACTGCACTATTACTCTGTGTGGAGTAAGCACATGAGCTGCAGCACTTGGAATTTCCGAGTAGTAATTTGCTGAGATGCTATCTCTGTTTTATAAAAAAGCAGGTCTCATGTTAAAAACAACTCTTTGTCAAGCAGTTTCTCTCTGTGCTTTGTGTACGGACGGTTTAAACAACATCTCGGCATCTTTACTGCTCTTGGTGCATCCTCTCCTCATGAAGCGAGGAGACAGGGAAGATGGGGAAAGATCACATCAGGTAGCGCACCATGTTTCCAGTTGAAGTTCCCTGCCTTTCTCTGCAGCCCTTCCTGCACACACAGCATGTCTGTTTGCAGTGCTCAAAATGCCAGCTTTCAATTTTGTTTTTAAATTCCATTAGTGTATATATAGGCAGTTTGTGGAGGTGAATGCACTTTCACTTCCATGTTAGCAAAGCACAGGCTAATATGTACGTTCTGGCTGCATCTTCATCAGGCTTGTATCTGTTAAACGGATTACTTTAGGGAAAATGGAGCGATAAAACCACTCTTCTCAGATCGCTATATAGATCAAGAAGTAATATAGATCAAAATAAAATCTGACCATCATTGGGAGGAATGTCTCCATATACTTGGAGAAATTCCCACTGCATCACCATCATTTGGAATTATGTCAAGGATGACATACTGAGAAAGATTTAACCTGATGTGAAACACAGGTTAAACATACTATTGGAATATTTCACTGTGAGGCTTCTGCATGTCATTTTTTAGTTTTCTTCTAATTTTTACAGCCATCCCAAGTACTTTTTATGTCCCTGTATGCTGTGTCTCTAACGATTTTGTAACTTTAGTAGCTAATTTGTTACTTAATGTCATAAAAGTTCTGGATTTACATTTTTATACTAGTGTTGTNTCATCATTTGGAATTATGTCAAGGATGTCCTTAATCTGAGAAAGATTTAACCTGATGTGAAACACAGGTTAAACATACTATTGGAATATTTCACTGTGAGGCTTCTGCATGTCATTTTTTAGTTTTCTTCTAATTTTTACAGCCATCCCAAGTACTTTTTATGTCCCTGTATGCTGTGTCTCTAACGATTTTGTAACTTTAGTAGCTAATTTGTTACTTAATGTCATAAAAGTTCTGGATTTACATTTTTATACTAGTGTTGTAATTGCAAAATTTGATCAGCAATGATTGTCAGTTTAGTTTTTGTTGAGTAATTCTGGAAAAACAACATCCGTTGAAGCCTGTCATTCATTTTCTACCCATATCAAATAGAACTTAAAATGTAGTAATTTATCAGAGCCTGAAAAATAGTAATATACTTCTTGTAAGATGGCATTAATGTGTCTTTTTCATGCATTCTCCACGCTAATGTGAAACTACCTCTCTGTAGAAAAACCAATCTAAAAATTTCCAAGATTCAAGCAATCCAGTGTAACAATTTACCCAGCAATCAAATGAGATACCAAAAACATTAAAGAAGCCGAAACGTGTTGTTCCACAAAGACAACCAAACAAAAAGGAGAGAAAGAGGCAAGAGACAGAGGTGTGCTGCTATGCTGGAAATAGGTCTGTCCCCACTGAAGGACCACAGTAGGTATTTTGCCTGTCATATAAAAAATAATGACATATGTGAATGATTGCATTAAACCATGTACTACATTCTGCGCAAGACAGATGATTCAGAGCTGGTGAACCACTGAAGGATGTTGCTTCAGCACAAGATTTGGTACAATTTACAGTCTCTTCTCAAGTTCTCTAGCTCTGGCTAATCACTGCTGCATCTGTGCAAGCTTTGCCAGAGACTGGCAAAATTTTGCCAAGCGTATAGTTAATCTGTGCAGAAGAGAGATTTCAGTTGCCAATATCTGTTGGAGCTAACTCTTGTGGGTGGCAGTATCTCAAACCTCCCAAGCACACGTGCACTTGTTCGACCTTGCCTTCTCCGACATAACCATGTAAAGCTTCAGCAGCATTACCCAAATGCTACATTACAAGCACAACTTCTATCCTAGGAATTAGATGACAAAACAAAAAGACAAATTGCCTGTGACAGACAATTATGTTATCTAATGCAAAATTGGGAGATTTTAATCACAGTCAGGCAAAAACATATGGGATACAATACTTATCTCACACTACAGAAGCTGTTAACTTTGCAGGAATACATGTGCAGAGCCTGTATCTCCCAGACACTGTCTCTGAAGAGAGACACAGGGAGCCATTGCTCGTCCCCGTCTTTGTCCATAAACAGAACTTGTCACAGCCTGGCTATAAAATGTTCTTGCTTGTCCTAAACACTCGTTTGCACCCTCCTAGTACTTAATTTCCTGAAAACTATTTTCAGAGAGCAATAATAAGTAAACAAGCCAAAATTTTCTAAATAAACTCATCTGTTATTCTATCTTAAGTACAAGTATGAAAAATTATGCTTCTTTAAACAAATGAGCACCTTAAGTTAGTCTGATAAATCTACACTTACACACTTCAGTGAGCAATCCAATTTCTAAAGCACCCTGTATTAACACTGGTGTCCTGACCAATTCTAGTTCAAATAATTACTCTGCCTAGCTAAATCTCCCAGCAATATCGCATTCTGTCATAAACCACTGTATAGCACAGAAGTAAACTGTTAAATCGCCACTGTATCTTAAGCACAGAATCAATGGTTTATTACATTTAAGTTGTATGGGCCAGAATTTCTTGTCTACTATGTCCAATTTGCACTGTAAATTTGGTATTTAAAAAAAAAACAACAAAGTGTAGGAAACTGCACCGGGCATGATAACTCTTAGCTAGCACAAACCTGACAGAAGTTTCAGGGCACTGCACGTTCACGGCACTGCCAGGTGTCACCAATCTCCAAACTCCTTCTTGGTGTAGCTCTCACGGGGGTTACTGCTCACACGGCTCTGAAGACGACATGCAAATATTCTTCAACTACTTCAGGGAGAAGTCTGGCAGATAGGCTTAAACTGTTGTGGAGGTGGTTTCAGACGATCCAATAAAGCATCTGTCAAATGCTGTTATGTCCTATCACCAGAAATTTGGCTGAAAAAAACAGGCATTGGATGGTAACCAACAGTGGAGGTGATGGGGAGAAAGGGACGCTGCAGTTATCTGTTAAATCCACATATGGCTAGATTCAAGCCTCACATTTCAGCTAGCGACTCTTTCTGAAAGTGAGGGCAGAGGTCTTCAATAAACAGGATCTGATCAGGAGAAAGGGGGGATAGGGAATTCCTTCAATAAGGTCTGCCACAAAAAAATGGAATTGTAAGATAACATTGTCCCCATGAAACACTACCTTGAACAGGAACGTGGCAGCTCTGACCCAGCAGGGTACAAACATCCAGAAAAGAATGGAGTATTTTAGCCCATAAATTTCCTATGTTAAGCTGAACATACACCTCATCATTTGTATTCCTATAATTCTCTGACTATATTGCTATTAGCTTCGTGATTAAAAAGCTGTCTTGAATCACCAGGTGTTTGCATAGACTTGGAGTCATGTCGTCTTCTCCATGAAGAAAGATGTGTGGAAATTATGCAAATGAAGGTGAAGCAATTGAAAGAGAAGCATGAAATCCTGTTAAATTTCTGCAACAGATTTTCTTCCTCTCCTTTACCTCTTGAGTACACCTCCTCAAGTAGGACTCGTCTATAGCGTTTTTTCATAAAGAAGAGGGAAAGGATTTCTCTGTCAAAGACATATTTTGAGGAAGATTACCCAGCCCAAGCCCATCACCCAGTAAACTCCTCCAAATGCGACAATTGTCAAAATCAGTTTGAAACCAATGAATCACAATAGAGCTTGACCTTAAAAAGCAGTTGACATCTCCTAATAAAGCCTTTTCACATCTTAAAGAAACATTAAAAAACAAGGAATGCTATTTCTCTCAGTCAGCGTAATTTGGTCTCTTGACAGTGAGGAACATTTACAATAGATGTAGGATTTTTAGCTTGGGATTCCTGAGCTGCATTGTATTTAACTTGTCAACCTCAGAGTTAATTTTTTTCCCAGCCTCATTTAAAGTAACCAAACATGTCTGCTTCTGGCCCCGATCCATCAAAATAGTTAGCATACACTCAGTTTTGCTGAAGTCAATTGCTATAAGCGTGTGCATCAGGGTATTGCTAGACAAAGACCATAAGTTACCTGTCTGAGCATTACAAAAAAAATAAGAGAAAAAAAGAAAAAAAGAAAAGCCGAACTGTCCTTTCTTCTGTACAGGAACAGACACCTGCCTACCCACGGCTGCATCTCCACCGAACGGCGCACAGTGGCACAGTGCAGTCTGGCTCCCAATCGGGTTGCACCTACGGTACGGCTGCAGTTCGCCAGACCCAAACACAAGAGCTACAATGCCTGCACGGGGAGATGAGGAAGTTTAGGAAAGAAGCAAGCATCACGTCCCAGGGAGGGGACAAAACACAGCTTGGGTACATCCCCCGAATCAGTGAGCAATCTTGGATCCCACTGCTTTGATAACGCCATGGAGCCCCCCTCATTGCAGTGGTCTCTTTAAAAGTCTAAATGTTGTTGTGCACAGAGGTTTCTTCACCTTATGTTTTGATTTGGATTAATGTGAGATGACTGCTCTTAAAAAAAAAAAGGTAACTACACACAATAATATTAGCTGAAATGCATTAAAACGCTGAGTTAAATGGAAAGAAAAGTAAATATAGAAAACAGTCCATTTTATCCTGTAAGATACACCCTCTTTAGTAACATTCCTGAAAATTGATAGGTATTAAATTAGCCACAGGAGGGCTCCCTCTGGTATACTGAATACAACAGAAACTTACTGTTAATTGCCAAAAATAATACTGTATCTTAAAAGTAACAAAGGTTTTAGACCTCAAATGGTATTTTCCTCAGTAGACTCCAATATATACAGGGGAATGAAATTATACGCAAAGAATTCAGATAAAGAAGTGAATTACAGAAGTGTTAACTGCATGACTTTCAAATACTTAAATGGCAAACGCAGATTGCCAATGCACTACATTTTAAGACAGTAAGCTCTGGTTTGCCGTGCCGTGTGTAGGGACCCTTGGAGCTGACATATGAGCACAGAAATGAACAGGGCTGTAGAACAGAACAGGATCGAACGCGCTGGGTCCCAGCTGCTGCTCTGGGGAGAAAAATGAGGACTTGCTTGGAACAGCACCTGCATAGAAACTGAGCATAGAAAGTGAGGCTTCATTTCACCATTGTTTTTATGGTCAGTCACGCTCTCTCCCAAAACAGTACAAATTAACGTCAGAGATGATAGTCAACCATCTACTTTTGTAGACTTGGGCCTGTTTGTGACTGTACCCTTTATTTACTCCTCCGTTAATAAAGAGAAACAAAACTCTCCTGCCTCAGAAGTTTATGGTGAAAGCAAAGGTAAGTAACTGAGACAGTGGAACTAAATACGTAAGTAACTGACAGGATCCCAACAGTGCAGTCATAGGGAACAGGTGTCTACTTGTGTCCTAATCAAACCATATTTAGTACAACATTTTGTGACTGTCAAAATCAACTGGGAAATCAAGGGAAGTACAGCTAAGGGGGGAAAAAAAAAAAGAAAGTTTCACTTTCAAGATGCAGCTTTTACGCAGCTCCATAAACAGAATTCACCAACCCAAGTTCTGTGCTTCACTGGCACAAATGGTGAGTAAACAGAGCTAACTGTCCTGGAACAACTATGATTTTCAGAACCAGGGTACCAAACAGTAGGAAACGCTGAACTTGAGGGTAAATTTAGATTTTCACCTCCTTGACGGACTTCAAAAACCAATGACCCTTTGCAAGACCGATTTCAGTCCAAAACCACTTCTGGGATTTGGGACCCAAAGTTAGCACTTTCATAGCCACCAGGCTTGGAAGGAGGATTTTTTTTGCCTCTTTGCCAACTACAACACAGGCCCAGGATTTTTAAGAACTACATTCTCCTTATCCTGAGGAGTTAATTTAAATCTATACCTCACACATCCCAAGAGAAAGACCTAATCATGGGGCTAATCAGACAGAAATACGAGATTCACCGGGCATGGGAAATAGAGCATGACTATTCCTCAAAACAGTGCACGGCTGTATTTTGGTCTTTGCTCTGGGCACCATGCATGATGCACCAAAATAAAAAGTGCCAACGCCATCAAGAGCTTCTCCCGCAAGAAGTGCCTAAATCAGGAGGTTAAAGTAGCATGCTCCACTGCGCCAAAGAACAAGCGAAACGAAGCCAGAAACCTACCTTCTTTCCTTACTTTACACATCACAAGGCATTTAAGTAATACACCTATGAATAAGTATTAAGGAGCACTGTGACTAAGAGATGCTGCTGTTCAATCCAATTTTAAGTGAGGGGATTTGACACCCGGAAGCAGGAAGGTAACAACTGAATGAAAAAAGTACCAAATGAAATTGCAGTGCATTAGGGTTTACTTCACTAGACTCCCTTCTTTCAACCAACCACACCGGCATCCCATAAAACAGAAAGAAACATAGCTCACAACATTTTTCACCAAATACCTCTATTACAGACACTGGAAAGCTGCTGCGAAAGATTTGGTTCTTTCACCCAAAGTTATTTTTCATATATTCAAAGTATAAAAACAGACAGGAATAAAGCCTTGCTGTAGCCAAATAAAGTAGCGCTAACTTCAGATAGCATCAGATAACCAGGTTCGGACTAGGATTACATCCTACTAGTTGTAGTAATTACGCTGTAAATACACTGTACTGTACTGCATTGTTGCTTTTCCTCCACAGAAAACAAAAACTGAAATCAAAAGTTTTATCAGCATAACTTAGTATCCAAACACCTCTGCCTTGGGATTTCATCAAAAGATCAGACTGGATACTCATATCACATACATAATATTTCAGTGACAAAAAAAACCCTCCAAAAAAAAAAAAATCAAAGTTAAATTAACTGTAAAAACTGTAATCAAAACTCAAGGATACCATAACGTGTTAAGGAATTTATAAGACTTTTTTTAAAAAGGCAATAAAAATACCCTATTCAATTTCCCTTATTCCCGCAGCACAGCAAGGAAGACTGGCTTATAATCAATTTCTGTTTTAACTATTCCTATTTTTTTTTGCCTCACGTGTAGCACTTTATCATCAAACTATATTTTACGGAGAGCTTGCTGCTCCATGTAACTCAGAACCTTAATATCTGTACCGTTACCCTTGAAGCTCCACTTCAAATACTGTGATAAACTAAAAGTAAATAACAATTATCAAAATATAAAGATCAAGCCTATCAAGTTCACAAGTGAAAACCTTAGGAAAACATGATGTGTTAAAAAAAAGGCAAGTTTGTATGAAACACTTAGAGGTTAATAATGCTTATAGAATTAATGTACAGTGATCAAAATCATTAATGCTGTCTGAAATCAGGGTTGTCAATATCATTTTTCATCTTTAATCTTTCCTAAAGATGAGCTTCTCTGCTCAGAAACAGAATTTGCACGATGACAAAAAATACTCTTATGTAACTTATTGCAGCACTATTTTAAAGCATAAAAACAGTCAATTTATTTTGTCATATTAGAATTTCTAGGTAGCACTAAAGAGTACAAGTGCCCTCTTGTAGGCACTGGGAACGACACAGTCCCCAGGGGACACTGTTCTACAATTGACAGAAACAGACTATTTTTGCATTATGGACTGCTTTTGAACAGCTTCTGTGCTTACTTCTGTCAGGACATCAATGCCTCCTCCATCACCCTGCTATCCCTCCTTCGCTCTGGTGCCGCAGCAAGCAGCTTAGGTGGGGGGACCTGCTTACAAAGCCCTCACTCACAGGAAAGTTTGGGGATGACTGCTTTAGCAATGAATTGGAAAGTTTAATCTATAACTATTCAGCAAATCAGAATTTCACCGTGCCATCTCCTCAAAAAGATCAGATGATCAGTAACATTAATTCAATTGTTCTTCAAACAAGATGGCGCATTTATAAGCATCGCTGCCGATGTCAGAATACCACTAGACACACATTTTACCCACAAGGGCAAAACCAGTTCAGCCTATGGCTAACTTATTAAAGTCATTGACAGCTCTGTCCCTCTTCAGGTCATGCCATAGCGGTCTGACTGTACATCACTGTCATGTGCTGGTTCTACACACATCCCTACCGAAGCTAACACAACTTTAGAATATGTAAGAAAAGTCTGCTGTGGTTTCCGTAGGACTGACCTTTAAACTTAAGTGTTAAGTCACACTAAGTATCCAGTAATTGAATACCTCAAGGGCAAAGAATGACTGCGTTAAGCGTTGAAATTCTTGCATCTCCTGCTAACTTAACAGGGTGCAAACAATTTATATTCCTACTGTGATACTATTTCACTATTTCCAATGCAGTCTTTTCTCACGCGACCTCATTTCTGGTGTAGTCTCAGAAATACGCTGACCATCTTCTTACAATTTCCTTCATATTTAAAAGAGTCAAACTCAAAACTTGCATTTCAACCCTCGTTCCTTGTATGCATTTTGGGTTACAACATGCACATCAAAAGACGCAAGACCGTAATGGCACTACTCACCTCTACTTCAACCTGCTACCTCATTGGGCAATAACATTGCCAACATGACTTCAATTCTGACAGTGATAACAGAATTACATTAGAGTCAGCTGTAAGGTTCAAGGTTTCATTGCTCATTTTTATTGTTTTCCCATTAAACAGTTCCATTACCTCTCAATTAGTATTCAGGTGGCGAGAAAAGGAAAAAAAAAAAGAGGGAAAAAGGAAGCTAGTGAAAAGCCCCTTTCAGAAAACCTAGGATTTAAAATTTGCTGGGGTCTCATTAGCAAGTCTTACTAGCCCTTCATGTATGCTCAGCTGCTGATCTCCAAGGTCCATTTCATCCAGAACTTTTTTTTTAAAAAGTTATTTGCCTTTGAGTGCTATCCAGTCACGCTCTACTTAGAGTACAGTCTTGAACATTAGAAATGTCATCTTATGTCAAGGCGCGTGTCTTTTAAAGAGCCATGCAACAAACACTGAAACCATTACTCGCATTTAATACCTTAGCTTTCCGAAATCTCAAAGTAAATTAGAAACTGCAAAGGCTACAGTATGCACCTTGTAAACTAATGACAGACATTTATGATTGTGTATAATTTTCTTTCAGCAGAAATCACTTGAACTAAAATCTAGCACTTGACACCTACTGCATGTTAAAACCCTTGGAAAGATAAAGTAGGCTTCAAATTAAGAAGCTATCCCTAACTTCCTCCTGTAGTAATAAAGGATCTTCCATTCAGCACATTTCATTAACCAAAGTTACGATACTTTGGAGGACTAACTTCCATAATGGATAGCCATACTAACAAAGAATCAAATATGTTATTGTTCAACTGAAGCCGTGAATTGCATACATTTAGTATGTGGAAAGTGCATTACATACATGGGTGACAACCCTTGAAATTAAGGCTACTAATACACTAAAATGATGCATGATGCTGTCTAGTACACCCTAACATAAAGGCTATGCAACTGGTAAACAAGCTAAAAGATCAAACAATCCCATAATTTCTTACTAATGATCTATGAAATATTTATGTTATATTTAAATTACACTGACAATTACAGCGTAGGAGCATAGCACTGTTGAACAGAACAAATATAAGCTTTGGTAAATTACAGGCAGGGTCTTGAAGCACTGCATTACAACAACTCCCTAAAACTAAACTTCACTTAATGCAGGTCATATACTGTGATTTGAGCCACACATAAACCCAGAGAGTTGAAGAATATATTGAGGGGGAAAAAAACCAGCTTATGTCAATCGCTGTTATTAATAGCGGCGACTGACGAGACTGCAAACTGGAAACATTCGAAAGTTCGTTGTGACATCAGTCCGACAAGCAGTTACTCGCAGCGTAGTTGTATCAGGTCACATTAGTAACATTCAGAAGAGGAAAAGACTGTCGGTCACTTCTGTCGAGTTCTCAACACAAAGGAAGAGGAAACAAAAAATCTAGGCGGTTAGTTACCTAGACGGACAATTTCAGCGGACGTGCAGTCACACACCAGTTCGAGAAGTATCAATCACAGACAGGCAGACAAAAGTTGCGGTAAAAACTCCGCTCTCGTAATGAAAATCAGAGCCCGGCATCACCTTTGGCTAGCCAGCGAAGCATGCAAAATCCCACGTCCTCCTAATTTCACAGCCAGCCTCTGTGACTGCTCGCCCTCGCCCTTTCCCGGGGAAACCCAACCCGGCAGGCTCATTCGCTCGCCCACAACTTTCTCTCTCCAGCGCGGAGGCAGGACGAGCACACATGCCGCGCTCCGCACCTCTCCGCACTGCTCCGCACCGC
>VZSC01018829.1:59866-100553 GCA_013398225.1 Steatornis caripensis
CGCCAGGCAGTGCCGGGGCGCTCACCTGCCGGGGGCTCCGCGGGCGCCCCCCGCAGCACCGCCCGGCCGTCAGCCCAGGCAGCCCCCGCCTTCCCCGCACCGCGGGGGCCGAGGTCACCCACCGCTTCGGGAGCAGCACCCAACAAAGGAGATGCTCGAAGCGACGTCCTCCGGTTTGTCGGCTCTGCTCCGCTCGTTGTGTCCGACCCGTTTGGGCTTCTGGTGCGAGCTCAGCTGCTCGCTCTGACTACGTAGTGCAGTTACCCTTTCTTCTCGAGCTAACTCCTCTCAGCGAAGCAGGAGGACACTTAGGTTAAGCTTACTACGACCTAGTGCCCTTTCAGCCTCGTCACATCAAACAGTGGGAAAATGCGTACCAGACTTGTAGCATTAATGTGTCTAGAATGAATCCTGAAAAATAGAGGTGTATCTAACTTGCCTTTTTTATGCCCTGCATATAAAAAGCTATCGCTTCAATTACGGTCCATATTTCCATCGGTGGGTAAAACATTTCTGAATGACTGGGTCTAAGTCCTGCAGTGAGAACCCTCTTTCTGCAACCAAAGTGTATGTCTACAAATGGTGAGTAGTCCTGCGCTTTTTCATTGGCGAGATCGATCTTGTCCATCCACTGAAGCATCTTGTGCAGAAAGCGTTTCCTACACATGCATAAAATAGTAAAAGAGGCAGTTAAAGGTTATTTTTAGGAGAGTATCTGGAGATAAAGGAAAGCCAGAAGGAGAAACAGAAGAATTCTGAATGCTGAAGGTGGGATGGGAGGGAAGAGCACAATGCTCTTCACATAAAAGTAGGACTGGAAGGGACCTTGCGAGGTCATCTCCTCCATGGCTCTGCCCCAAGGCACGATCAGCTACATCTATGTCGTTCTTGACAAGTGTTTGTCTAACCCATTCTGAAGTCCTCCAGCGACAGCACCACTACAGCCTCCTCAGGCGATCTGTTCTGACTTGCAGTTGCAAACTTTTCCTTAATGTTTAACCTGAACCTTCCTTGCTGTGATTTCAGAGTATGACATTAGCCACCAAAGAGACAGCAAGCAGAGCGTTCCCCTCAGTCTTTATATAGTTAAAGCCCACTTCCAGATACTGTTCCATAGGCGCTCCGGCACATCTCAACAGCTGATGTCTCCCTGATTTCATCAGGACTATTTTCAACTGACTTGTATCTTTCTTGAAGTGCAATGTCCAAAGCTGGACGTAATATGCTACTTGGGACCTTATCAGTGTTTACAAGAAAGGAAGGATAATTGTACATGTGTCACAGCATATGTATACTATTTTTCTATGCTTCCATGTGGAATGCAAGCTTTGATTGCAACAGCAGTACGCTGTTAACTAATGACAATTTTGTGATTCGATTTAAGATCTGGTTGGTTTTGTTTTCCCCGAATCGACTACCGCCTAATTCACTGTTCCTATTTCTATCTCTATGGCTGAATACTTCCCCCTTTTGCACTGTCTCTATTGAGTATCGTCTTTTTTTTTTTCTGGATATTTATCCAGTTTGTCAAAATCACTTTGAATTTAAGCCTGTCTTCCACTGTCATATACAAATTTAATAAACAATTTCTATTCTGTAATCCAGACTGTTAGCAAGAACTTTAACATGTTCAGATGTAGGACAGGTCCTTGCAGAGCTCTGCAGAACGTGTCTTCCCACACTTGAGAGTGAGTCATTGATACTTTACTGTCTTTGTAGTTTCCAGACAATTTTGCGCTTGCCCTGATAGTTGCAAGACCTATGTAAACTAGCCTTGCGTAGAAGAGTGTAATGTGCACGGCTTTGCTCTGTTGTCTTAGTGACAAAGAATATACTTCATTATTTTCTTTTAACCCCTGCCAGGCTATGAGGATGTCATGGAAGATCACCAAAAGGGCTATGCAAGCAGTTACACTTTTTGATTGTTACAGCTAGCCGAGAAGGTATTCAGTCAGACCAAATTTTAAAATGTTTGGTTTGTATTCAAGAGCTGAATCCACCAAAATATTGGAAGTATTCACAAAACCAAAGAGCATTGATCTTGTCAGAAGTTCCACTTACTTTTTTAGCTCATCATCCAGGGTTAGGAAACTTACCCAGCATACAGAAGATTTTGATTCAGCTGCCGTTTTATCTGAAGGGACTCAGCCCTGATGTTTTTCCGTTCAGCGCGAGAAGCACAATAGCTAGAACCATCCTAAGTCTAGAAATAATTGTATAGAAAAATATATACTGGCAGGGAAGATTTAGGAGTTGTTGCATATTGGGAATCCACATTGTGCTGGTTAAGTCCCTCTCTGGAAGTCGAAGTGAATGCAGACACTCACTTTCAGCAGATGAAATTCCATTTAATTTCGTGAACTTTGAGACAGATTTTGTAATAAGGGCCATAGTCCATCACTGGCAAATTCAGATCTGTTTTGTAAAGAATAAAGGTACATTTTTTTCACACAATCCTAAGCTACCTAGCCCTAATAAGAATTGCTGATTTTTTAACATGAGAAGGTAGTTTAAAGGAAGGGACAAAAAAAAAGTCTTGCTGTTCTGCGAGTTAAAAGCTACAAACACACGTCAAGGCATGCGGCAATAACATATGCTTCCCCTAGAAGAATTTGTAGGAGAGGTGCAGAATATATGGTTTCTTCAGTGGGAATCCATTCAAACCTTCAAGTATTTGCTGGTTGAAATCTCAGGCCATCTAAGACAAAGAACGAAAGAAGCGCATTCTGAAACTGCGCACACCTTGGCACCGCTGTTTAGTGTATTGGGGCCATATTTTCATTTCTGCAACCAAAATGTCCTCCTAAGTCAAAAGTTCCACCAAGGCTTCTGATACGACCTAGAATAGAAAATCAGAGCAGAGTGTAAAACACTCTAGCAGGGATGAGAGCTACCAAGTAAGATGACTACAAGACGCTGCTCAGCCATGCATTTCAAACCTAGAAGCTGAATTCAGCTTGCAAGGTACATTTTTTGAGATCACAGCTTTATATACAGACTTACTCAAAAGAGAATCCAGCTCATAGCTAATCAATACTTTTCATTCAGGAAAGCCGCTGTTCAGTGCGCGTATTGCAGGAGCCAAACTCTGCAATCACATGAAAGATAAAGTACCCACCTTTGTGTTCACTGTTACAAACAGCAGAGGTTGATGTGCTCTAAACAGAGAAGGAATCTAGTAAAATGATGATTAACCGTCTGTAATATTGCCATATAAAAGGGTGAATAAAGGTAAAGGAATGGGAGTTTGCTTTGATTACAGTATTTATCTCCAGGTAACTCAGCATGTGAAATGATGAGGTCTGTTCCCATGTTTTGTTTCAGTCTGCTTAGCTAGAGACAGCACGCAGTGTTGCAAACCACTCTCAAAGGCAAGAAGAGGTGCAAAGGGATCTGTTCTTCTACCAGTATAAGCCAAATCTGAAACAGAGTTGCAAACAATTGGTGATTCCGGTATTTAGGGGACTGACATGCTTTTATCACGGCTGGTTTTTGCCCTCAGTCCTCCAACGGTCCCTCGGAGCACCTCACACCCTCTCTCTGTATCGCTTTTCTTATGATCAACCAAAACCTCAAGGGAAAGGCATGACACTGGTAGCATACTAGAAATAGAAATGGAAATTCAATGTGATAGAAAAGTACTCTTTAACAAAAGTTCAAAATCCAATATCGTCCAAACTCCCACAGTGAATATATATTTTCAATGTGTTCTGCTGAGAAAAGTTTCAACATTTTCACCTCAGAACTGAAATGCTCATTTATATATAGACTCTGGCTATAAATAACTAAACACGCAACATTTTTTTATTGACCTTCTGTTTCTAAGTCATTTTGGCCTCCTCTGTCTGCAGTTCTGTCATCAAGTTTCAGAATCATCATCACATATTTGTACTGCTGCTAACTGTGGATTAACTTTGTAAATCTCATTCATTGGGTTTTTCTTAGAATCAAATTCTCGTTCTCAAAGTTAACTGAGAATTTCATCTGAGAGGGAAAGCTAGGAGCCCTCCTACTCATATAGGAAATTCAGAAATTCAGTCCCCAGAGAGAAACTAAAGAGAAAATCCTTTTATCAAGATTTTTGGATCCTGACTTGTATTTTTAAAGTTATTAGGTTTGGCAATATTGCCTAGAGCCAGAAAATTTACTTGAGAAGTATACTACAAACATTTATTAAAATTGAAGGAGTTACGAATCTTGAAGATCTCTTCTTTTTAGCCAGTAGAAGTTTTCTAGTCGTAGTACACTTAAGGGTCCATTACCTTAAATAAAAAGTTTAATAGGAATGAAAAGAACTAAATTATATGAAAGTGTTATTGGGGAAGTTCCCCCCCAAATCTTTGGCATTTAGAAAACAATGTAATTCCTATTACAGAATTGTAAAGTTTGGTTTAAATTCCAAAGAAAAACTATTGCTTCAGTAAAAGTCCCGTAGAACTTAAATGAGTAATGCTAACGCCATGAATTATTTCCACTTTCAAATCTTTATTCTGTTTGACTAGCTGGATGATGGATGATTGCTTCTTCATTGTTGCTGTGCCACTACAAACTCAAGAAAGCAAACAAAAATGCTGATGGATCCGACTTTTTGCCAGTTACCTCACAAGCTGCAGATTCACTACTGCACAAAAGAAATCACTGAAATATAAGGGCAATCAGAAAAGTTTATTTTGAGAGAGAAAATCAGTACAATGTCAAATATTTCTAAATAGCTCAGTAATCATAAAACAGTGATGTCAGGAAAAACAGTTTCTCATTCTTCCTTTCACAAAAATCCACAGTAATTTGGACCTAAATATGGTGCAGGAACATGGCATTTGCAGGAAGTTGGATGAAAAAAGTTATCTTCTTTTAGATCATCTTTTCCAACAATCAGAAGCAATATATTAGCATTACAAGAACAGAACAAACTCAGCTCTGTGTTAGCTAGGAAAACCATTCAGCTTTTCTGAAGATCAGCCTTCCTTTTAGGTGTTCTCTCTGGCCCGTTTCAGCAAGCTCGCTATATATTTTCCAAGAGTCTAGTAAGGCCTCACGTCAACATTACTCTTTTCACATCCCGGAGTTTCCTTTCTCTGATAATACACAGGGCCTTCACATTCTCATCACACAACCTGATCCGGGTTGGATCTTGAGTAACGTTACATTACTGGAAATAAAGCAGGACATTCTGCAAAGCTTCCTTAACATGACTGAAAGTCTCATCTCACCAAATTTGTAAAATGTGCAGAATACATCGAAAGGTAGCAGATGTCACCTTCAGTTCTGGTTTCTCACCAGAGGCATCGCCAACAAACTTCAGAGACATCTATACTGATAAATAGGACAGAAGAGTGGGCTAGAGGGGTCTCAGCACTGCTTAGTTGCTCATTTGACTCCAGTTTTGTTTTCGGCTGCTCCAAACAGTTCTTTCCAAGGCTAAGCCCAGGTTCAGCACTGGGAATAGTTTATTTCAGTTAACCATATAAAAGGATGAATGGATGAGAAGACATCAGGTTGTATCTCTGTCATTCTCCACGCACTCCCAGCCAGCTGAGCATCCCATGACCCAAACCTTCGCCATGCATTCCTGCCATTCCCCAGGGTACGTTACACATCCTTGAGGTCTGAAGAAAGCCGCTTTAGTGGCTTTCTAGAGACCTTGTGTCACCTCAAACACTAATGGCCTGCACCTTTTCCTCTCCCTGTTGTGTCAGAGATCAAGATATCAGCTTGAAAAGTGAGCAAACTAAAATGTTGGTTTGCTACCAACAGTTTGATGCTAATAACGTGCAGTATTTCCCTAACTCACGATAGCTGACTGTTAATTTCTGCGAAGTATACCTAGGAGAACAAATAAGTACCTTCTTCAAATTTGAACATGAGGAAACTGTCAAAGAGAATTTAAATGAAGATCATAATACTGACAGCTCCAGTTCCATCAGTGCACATTTCTAGTATAAATATATATAAAGCCATGAAGAAAGTAAGAAGCATTACTGCACTGAACTGCATTGTGTACTGTAGAAAGGCATCATAGATGCCATTGAAGGCAAGATGATGGTTTTATATATTCCTAGTGCAATCCAGCAATTACATAACCTGGATTCTAATGACTATGTATTTCTCCATCATTAAGGAGAAAATGTCATTTTATTTAAAACTATAATCACCAAATCCAGTGATTTCTGATGAGCTGTGTGAATGTGATTCGCAATATTGATTCCACCATATTCAAGTAAGAAAATAAATGCTGAAAGAAACAAGGCTCAAGATAAAGACTCTATATCAGAAAGTATTTTTTTCTAAGGGGTGTTAGTAAGAGTTTTTTCTGCTTTTTGATGATTAACATATTTCACATTTTACATGCAAATGTTGAAGATTAGAGATAAGCCAACCAAGGATAAAACACGAAGGGCTAGAATGCCACTCAGAAGAATGCTTCTTGAATAACCAATAGTTACTGTTAGGTTGACAGTAAGGCTACGGTCTTACTGACCAGATATTTAGTATGTTCTGTGGAAGTTGTTATCCACATTTCAAGATAGCCAGCTTGAGAACTGGAAGATTTTTTTTGCTATTACGATTCAGACATCACAAGTTGGCTTTTCAATCTCAGACTTCATTCAGGTTCATACGATATTGAATAAAGGATATAGTAGGACTAAGAGTACATGAAAGGATCAAACATAACAAATACAGACATCACTGAATATTATGAAGGAAATGAAGATAAAACTAAACAAAGAGTTTCATCAAAAGCTTATCAAAAATTTTGAACTAAACTCTGTAATTTCAATTACTTTCATATTAGCACAAAAGTGAGAAAATGAAGTATTAATGGCCATAAGATGTAAAAAAAAGTTACATCATCAATCTAAGTCGCCCTGATGGTAAAGAAGCCGAGGGATTTTTTTCATTTAGTTTGGTTTGGTTTTTTGTTTGTTTGTTTGTTTTTTTCCCCTCCTCATACCCTGAATAAAAGACAAGAAAATAACTATCAGGACACTGTGGGCAGGGACAATTTTAAGAAATGTGTGGACATCTCCATGAACACATGCTTATCCCTTTTATGAACATTCGTGAGAGCGGGCAATTTCTGGTGTTAAAATATCCATGAATCCATTGCTTTGAAATACCCAGCTTACTGTATGTTTCTAAATCTTTTTTTGCCTCCAAATAGTCAGAAGCAGCACCAGGTGCTAGAATTACAGTAACTTAACTTGAGAGCTGGTAGTCCTCGGACAACACTGAAGTGTACATGGGGAAAGCCAATAACATCGTCTGCTCCTGTAACGTGAATCAATAAGCATTCTGTCCTGTCCTTTCATTTTGGAGTTAGAGCTCTTGAACACATGTATCTGGCTTGAAGTTTTTCCTTAAAGTGAGAACAAGAACAGCTTCATTTTAGCTACAGCAATGTAGAGTGAATGAGAGGTAAATAAGGCTACAGGAAACAAGAGTACTCATTCACGTGGCTTGAGAAACTTAATTTTTAAAGAAAGCTAGCATTCTGAAACAGAAACATTGTTCCATGGTAATGCTTAATCTTAGCAAATGTAGCTTAGATTTTTTCCCCCTAATTATTTAGAGGAAACATTTTCTATAACTAAGATATAGAAGGCCTTCCACACCTTTGGGAGATGATTTTAGTCAATTAATACAATATCAAGAGGATCATTCCATGTTCGGGGATTAAAAAATACCTAAGAACAGAGCCAAATGGATTTTCAAAAAACTTCCATTTTCAAAGTTAATGATAAATTTAAGAATAGCTAATGTTAAGAGCTCTTTACAAAGTAAGTAATGAAGTCTGTCAACTAGTAAATCCCAAATTCTCTAGAACTTTTTCCAGGTACAGGCATTTGCAATTTTATATGTACTAGAGGAGGGAGAAAAAAAAAAAAGAAAAAACTTTCTGCTGTACAATAGATTCCACTCCAAAAAACAGAACTTGCATTAATGTAGAAGCAAATGAATTGGTTAAAACTAAACAACCACAAAAAAAAAAAACTAAAAGGAAGAAAAAGTAAAATATGATCACTGTAAGGTAACTTAAAATTTGAAATAGCAAAAATCCATAAGATCTTTTTAAACAAAATTCAAAGAAAGTGCTCCGTTTCAGTGTATGTGAGGGCTTTTGTTTAGCCCACAATGAATTTTCTTCTTCAGTTTTTACTTTCAGCCATCAGAAAGGCCATCAGCCTCCTTCCCTACTCACCACATACTTAATTGAGCAGTGTTTTTCACTTATGTCTTTCTCATGCTTTAAATGACCTTGCTTCGAGGACATTGGCACATCGTGAATGTAGATGCGTAATATTAGAGCTAATTACTCTGATTCAGGTCCCCAGTCCAAAGAGCATACGATGGACATGTGAAAATGTCTCGTACAAAGCAACATGAAGAGTCACTACAGTTTGAACACTTCAGCAATAGGTAGGGATTTTGAAGTCTCTTACAAAATCTTAAAGCTCATGTTCTCAAGCTACCGCACCCAATTTAAATGCTTTCCAGTCTTTGGGGAGCCACCAGAGCAGCTGGTTTGCATTAGCAGTATTAAGTCTAATTTATATGTTTTAGGTTTTTCAAGACCATTTGTCTTCTAAGGGCAGGACTGAAGACAGTATCAGCCTAAATACATAGGACTTACAATATCATAGCATCTCAGGCTACTTCACAATGAAATGCCTCTTTTCATATGACTTTTATGTATAAAAACAAGTTAAATTGTCATCTCTTCCTTCTTTCAGGTCTCATACCATGGCATTTTGCTAGCAGAGAACTTCCTTGCCAAGATAGCAGTCTCCATCTGTCATTTACCCTTCATGTTTCTCAACGGAGTTAAAAAGCCTGAGAGTTTCCATGAATAACAATGACGCATACTGTTATATCTTGTGAAGAGGCACAAAAAGGAGGAAAAACCCCCCACAGCATTTAAAGAGTTTTCTGAGCACTGCTTATGTCTGGTTTTGAGTGAAGATGGAGCTGCCACTGTGCGTGAGTCAACCACCCTGCTTATACCGTTATCATGTAATTGCTGACTTAGATCACTGCAACTAAGGACCTGTCTTCACTATGAACACAAGTCTGGTTTGCAACCAATACGCCATGCTTTTAGAGGCAAGGTTCTTCTGTATTTTGCAATAGTCCTTGCTTAGCTGGGATTCCAACAGCTTTAATACACAGTTATTGACCATGGTTATGCATGTGCACATAAAAACCTGCTTAAGCATACTTCTTTGAACACCTTCTTGAAAAGTATCCTAAAATTATAGCAGGGAAGCATGTTTAGGAGGAGATGCTCACAAGCAGCACGTAGAAACCGTGCTTTTACTGCTATGAGTGGGTTTAGCAAACATAATCGCATAAATATAGTTACAAGAGCACATTTGTACTAGTTAGTTTTCAGAAAGACTGCAGCTATCTGTTTGGTAACAGGTTTATTTTGGCAGTGCAGAAGACAATGGGAAAAAATTTTCAAGAAGGGAAAAGGCCTTAGCCAAGCTTACCTGGTATAAGTGATTAGTAACGCAGCACTATATCAGCTTTTGGTCAGCCTCATGTGAGTCAAAATGTCATTCCTAGCATAAACTAATTCAAATATCAGTCTGAAAAATTTCCTCTGGTCTCTTGAGGTTCTGTACAAAGAAAAAAGTTAACCCATATCACATATTAAATATTTTTATGAAAGAAAAGGGATGCCATCTGCATATAGACCTGTATTTAGAAGCACTTTTCATTATTGGCATGAGTTATTTGGTATTTTGTTTTTCCTTCAGGTCCATTATTGAACTTCTGACTGTACTCAATCAAGTTGACTGAGAAATATGCTTATGTCTTTAGGGGATATGCACTATTTCAGATTATAATTTAGATATACATCCCTTAAAAAAATTAAATACCTTCACTCTGTAAAATTCAGCTCTTGTAGAGGCTGGTCAAGCATCAGTCTTGGGGAAAAATGCTGTTGAATATTATGTTAGTGATCTTGGAACAAAAGTATGTATATGGTAATGACATTTTGAGAGTCATCAACAACAAAGGATAAGTTTAGGAGGAGACAGATGACCTTAAGGACTAGAATAATAAAAGTGAAACTGAGTTTAGTGTAGTGTGGGATAAGATAATTTCTAAAATGTCCACAAAAAAAGAAATCAGGAAAATTGGGATTGAAATTTTACCTAGTAGACTAAAATTCCATCAAGTATTAGGAGAAAGCAACTTAATCTGTTTTAAAAGGATCTTACTAACTTTGTGATTAGAAAAATACATTGTCACTACAGTAGTAGCAGAGACCTTGCTTGACAGATCCAGGGATCCCTTCCAGCCTGAGGGGCTCAGTTAACTTGTTTAATCCATTTGACTAATCATAGAATCACAGACTGGCAGGGGTTGGAAGGGTCCTCTGGGGATCATCCAGTCCAACCCCCCTGCTAAAGCAGGTTAGCCTAGAGCAGGTTGCACAGGAATGCGTCCAGGCGGGGTTTGAATATCTCCAGAGAAGGAGACTCCACAGCCTCCCTGGGCAGCCTGTTCCAGTGCTCCGTCAACCTCACAGTAAAGAAGTTCCTCCTTATGTTCAGGTGGAACTGCCTGTGTTCCAGTTTGTGCCTGTTGCCCCTTGTCCTGTCACTGGCACCACTGAAAAGAGCCTGGCCCCATCCTCTTGACACCCCCCCTTTAAATATTGATAAGCATTGACGAGATCCACTGTCAGTCTTCTCTTCTCCAGGCTGAACAGACCCAGGTCTCTCAGCCTTTCCTCATAGGAGAGATGCTCTACTACCCTCACCATCTTTGTTGTTCTCCGCTGGACTCCCTCCAGTCATTACCTGTCTCTCTTGAACTGGGGAGCCCAGAACTGGACACAGCACTCCAGATGTGGCCTCCCCTGGGCAGAGTAGAGGGGGAGGATCACCTCCCTTGACCTGCTGGCCACACTCCTCTTAATGCACCCCAGGATGCCATTGGCCTTCTTGTCCACAAGGGCACATTGCTGGCTCGTGGTGAGCCTGTTGTCCACCAACACTCCCAGGTCCTTCGCCACAGATAATGCTGCTCCTCCCTCCTTTCTTAGTGAATGTTATGAAGAAGTCTCGAACTTCTGAAATTTTGTATCACCCTCCTACTCAAGAGCCAGGAGTATTGTCTTACCCATTTTTCCAATTGCCTAGTTCTTTCAAGAATCAGTATTTCAAAATTGTATCCTTTCGAAAGTGCTTACAATTCAAACTGCTGATGACTTAGTTTCTTCGACAAGTCAGCTGCTAAAGGAAAAGAAGAGGAGATGAAGCAGGCAAAGTACAGAAAGAGAAATATCGTTTCTGCCCAACTGAAACCTTATTGAAACCAAGCTGAAATTGGGTCAGAGAGCCTTTTAAGGGAAGTAATAAAGCTGCTTCTATGTATTGGGTCACCTACTATATACTGAGTCATACCAGCTTACTATTTCTTCTCTGCTGATTCAGAGCAAAGGTCCAAAAATAGAAGACAAAATAGATCTTAAGATTTTATTTGTTTGTTTGCTTATTTTTGAAGGGAACAAGCTGTGTAAACCCAGAAGATAATTTCCAATATTACTAACACACCTGAATAGTTTTGGTCCATGTGACTGTACAAGAACATTAACAATAAGTTGAAGAGTGTCAAAGTTCCTCAGTATATGTCATGATAAAATCAAACATGAAAATACTAGTTTTGGGGGGAATCTATCCCATTGAGTTCCTGGCTTAGCAAGGTCTCGGATGCTGATTTTTAATGGCTGCTGTGTCAGGCATTTTGCATGGCCAAACCTCCACGGAAGCTCAGTGGAATTTTACATGCCAGTAAGTTGCAGAAAATTATCTATCAGGGAGCCTACTTTATAAAGAGGATGACTGAAGTAAGGCAGAATTAGACTTTGCACACATTTATTTTATTAATATGGCATAGTCACAGAATGCTTGAAATTCTGAAAAATGAAAATTCATAAAGTGACTCACAAATCAGTTGCCAATATTTTGCAACAGAAGAATCTATTTCAAAATATGGTGACCCTGGGCAGACTTGGTTAGCCATCCTCCTCAACTGGTCTACACACAGCAATCTGTATCAGATAGAAGGATTGGTGAATCTACAGAAAGCGTGTCCCCAATACACAGAAAGCGTGTCCTAAAACTGGTAACTGCAATTCACTAGATGCCATCCAGAGGGATCTGGACAAGCTCGAGAAGTGGGCGCATGTGAACCTCAGGAGGCTCAGCAAGGCCACGTGCAAGGTCCTGCACCTTGCAGGGTCGGGACCACCCCCGGTATCAGTTCAGGTTATGGGATGAAAGGATTGAGAGCAGCCCTGCAGAGAAGGGCTTGGGGCTGTTGGTTGATGAGAAGCTGGACATGAGCTGGCAATGTGTGCTTGGCCTTCCTGGCTGCATCAAAGAAAGTGTGACCAGCAGGTCGAGGGAGATGATTCTGCCCCTCTACTCTGCTCAGGTGAGACCCCACCTGTGTCCAGCTCTGGGGCTTCCAACATAAAAAAGACATGGACCTGTTGGAGCAGGTCCAGAGGAGGGCCACAAAAAATGGTCAGAGGGATGGAACACCTCTCCTATTAGGAAAGGCTGAGTTGAAGTTGTTCAGCCTGGAGAAAAGGCTCCAGGGAAATGTGACAGCAGCCTTTCAGTACCTAAAGAGGGTGCATAAGATAGAGACAAAAATTTTAGCAGGTCCTGTTGTAGTAGGACAAGGCATAATTGTTTTACTCTAAAAGAGGATAAACATAGACTAGAAATAAGGAAGACATTTTCTACAATAAAGGTAGTGAAACACTGAAACAGGTTGCCTGGAGAGGTTTAAATGCCCAATCCCTGGAAACTTTCAAGGTCAGGCTCGACAGGGCTCTGAGCAACCTGATTTAACTGAAGATGTTCCTGCATATTGTAGGGGGGATGGACTAGATGACATTTAAATGTCCCTTCCAACCCAAACTATTGTATGATTTCAACTACCTGTGTCTAAAAGTCAATCTGTTAGCAGTGAACACCGTGAATTGTGCTATGTCCTCATTTGATGGAATAGTAGGAGATGAGTATTATGTGACATGTCAGTATGTGTGATCATTTTGTTATATTTTGAACTGCACTGAGCTTATTTTTTAAAGATTTTTTTCTTATGGGTATGTGAAGGAGTTATCTCCTTTGTGGAAGACAGTAATAGAACTTAAAAGCTGAGGCTACCATGAAAATTACACAGTATGAAACATGAAATAAATGATGTATAATAGTTTCAAGATATAAACAACATTGAAGAACACCACCGAAGCAGACCAAAGTTCTGCAATTTTGAGATATGTACTAAGGTGGTTCAGTAAGAAAGCACATTTTTGTCACTACCAAAAGTTCGTAAGCATAGGAAAATAACAGTGAAGTTAAAGAACTTCAGAAGGTTAAAGAGTTGTTTGATGAACAGGAATGTACTAAAACAGCTTCTTCGCTGAGACATGAAAATAATATTTTTCATCATGTTTATATTTCTAAATTGTCTCAAAAATGCCTTAACTTGCAAACTATAATTATTACTTTTTATAGCTTAGCAGTCTTTCTACTATTCCTATCTATTTCTCGATAAAACATCACATGCTTTTAAAGCATCTTAAGACTCTCTGAAGTTATACTACAAATAGGTAGGCTAGAGATAGTACTATAAAGACATTTAAGTTTAGGATTCAAGTTGTACGATGTCAACGGTGCAGTTGCAGTTACAACTGTTAGCTCCATGGTGGAGCCAAAAGCACAAGCTTTACACTCACTGCTGCGAGAGAATCAGAAACAAAACGTAAGTGTGAGAGCATCCAGCTTCCTACAGGAACGCAGTGTTCCGGCATGCCCTACATAACTGATTTCTTAGACCTAGCTGCAATTGAAGAAGTGTTTCAAGAAGTCTATCTCATTAACTGAAATAGCTAGTGGTTTATGTAGAGTGCCAGTCATTAAATTTCATTGCCGCTGAATGTAGATTATATCATAGGTATACCACAGCAAGGGGGAAATTCCCATTTCAGAAAGGAAATCATACAAACAAAGCCATTCCACAAAGATTTCAGACTATAATCAAGCATCCTGGGGACAGCCAGCATCTTTGGTTTCAGATAAATACTTTCGTATGCCAATGAAAAGTATTGTTCAGTGTAAAGCATCTTAACTGAGATGAAGTGCATAAATCACTCCTTTGTTAAAGTATCATTCCAAAATTAGCTTCATAAAGCAAAGACTGTTCTTCCCTATTCACAAACGTATTTTAAAACAAAAAGCACCATATATATCAGCTTTTAGTGAAGCTTTAATCTCATTTCCAGATCTGAAACCTGTTTTGCTCTTTGAAATTAGTATTTTTTAAGCATTATAAATTTTAACGTTCAGATATACATTAAAATGAGTAAAAAATAGTTATCTAAAATAAGAGCAATTCTAGGTTATTTTGTAGTAGCTATTTACTGCTCTTTCATTTAAAAAAAAAAAAGCATCAAAACTGAAGTTGTGAGCGAAGCTCGATGCTGCTCCCCATGTCCTGTCAGGCTGGATTATTCTTAGAAGGAGAATGGGTGCTTCCTAAAGCATCTCTTCTTGTCACACTGGGGATACCCAAAAGAAAAAAAACCTTTCCGATTTACTACTTTGCCTGTGAATTTGTGGAAACAGCGTTCAAAAGCCAAGTTATTACTCTGGATGAACTACTGAGTGTCACAGACAGCCCAGCCTATTTGATGCAGACATAGGATAACAATCTCCTAAACCAATTGAGAGAGAAAGAGGGCTTTGAGAGAAAGAGGGCTTCTTGTAGCATGTGGCCGTACAGTTTTATTGGTTTGTGAACTTTCACTTTGAAACCCTCTAAAAATCATGTTATTAGAAGAACTCATTATGTCTAATTACAGTGGGCTGTTTCTTGTCTGAAAGAAAGCAGAGAGCACTCTGAGTTGAGGAGTCCAGGTTTCAGTTCCTAGTTACAGCTGAGTTTTGCCCGGCTGATGTAAAGAATTAACAGCATCCTCCGCAGTTTCTACAGTGTTTTCACTGGTAGCCAACACACCAGGAATGAATTTTCTTCCTCATTTAAGAGCAGTAACAGGATGTCACTTCTGCAGATTTCTGGAGATATAATTTTTAGGGCTGTGCCCTTTAAAAATACTTATAAAGGCAAATGAGCTACAAAAATGTGTTAATTGTTCATTTGTATGCGAGTCATTCAGTATATTAGCAATTAGGGGGACTATAAAATTTTAGGTTGTATCTGCAACTGGCATGCCCTTCCTGTACTCATTTTGGAAGGGGTACTTCCTATTCAGAAGTAGATACAGAATACTAAGACTACATTTTTATACATAGCTGTTGGCCTATCATACTCAATCCACCTCCATTCATTTAAACCATTCATTTAAACATGAGGGAAAAATAGCGATTGAAATATACATTGCAAGTTAGTAGTGAATTTCCATTTATCTTAGTGTTAGAGGTTAAAGTAAGCTCTGAAGGAAGAATCAATCTTGAGAAATACTGTTTGAACTGAAATATACCTTTCTAATTTGTAAGCTCTTCAGTTAAGAGATTTATCTACTTACACAGTATTTGAGAGACTAGAGAAAACCAGCAGGAAGCGTCACTACAGCTAAGGTGAGAGCGAAGGCTCTCAGTACTAAGTACAAGATACTGTGTCTGTTACCTGGAGGAAAAGTGAAAATGCAAGTGTAAATTGCATGGAATTATAAAATTATAATCTGCCTCTAATGACATACTTTACTGTTAGCGATCTACTTCAGTAACAGAAGATTTCAAGATATTAACCAAGTTCTAGAGCTATTCTTGCAGCACAGTTTGTGAGTGCTGCAGACATACTACTATTTGCATAGCTGGTCCAAAGTGAAAGATTTGTTTTTGCAAGTGTGCAACATCCCCATAAGGGAGGAGGCTAGACAACGAGAACTGGCTGCATCTTCAGTGATTATGATAATGAGCTAATGATCTCAGAGACTAGCTGGACATCAAGGAGGCTGTTGCATTAGCAACAGGGAGAAAAGGGTGCTGAGATGACAACTGTCCTGCAAACTCCTACTCAGCATATTGCAAACAAGTTCAGCTGGGCTGACAGGGAATATAAAACTGCTTGTATAACCAATGCCAGTTGTCTTGCTAAGGAAAAGAATTGTTATGATTCATGAGAAGAGGAAAGGAACGGCCTGAAACCTGGCAGAACAAGTTAGATTACTGCACTGTGTAAAAGTCACCAATAAGCTGCTTACCAAGAGGGTTAAAAAAAGTTAAAAGAAGAAAAAAGATGGAGGGAGTCAGCCTGTGCTAGACAAATACTGTAAAAAAAAAATTTAAAAAACATATTTAGCAAAGTATGGTAATCAGGGAAGATCATACAAATATTTGAAAATGTATTTTAAAAAAATATTACCAGGACAAGATAAGTATTTTTCTGACATGCATTAACAAAATCTGGATCTTGGGCGATACAGTTTGATTAAAGCATCTAGGATACCAAACAGTACAATAATAGCAATGCTAAATGAAAAAGGTAACTTCCAGGCTCAAAGACACTGCTTTCAATTGCAATTCTAATGTAATTTGGATGTCATTATGTTGAATAAAGATCAATCTATAACAGAACTGGACGTTGTTTCGGAACCTACAGACCAAGAGCTATTATGTTGCTGCCACCGATTTCTCTATAAGGAAAAAGAACATAGTCACAGCATGCATTTCCAGATGAGTGATTTTCCCAAAATGATGGCCATCATAAGAAAAACCGGTTAGAAAACAATGTTTAAAGAGAAAAACGTCAGAAGAATTTTGGAAATTCTTTAAAAATAAGATGGCTGCTAGAGAGCAAGAATCATGCAGTAACAATTCTGTTATCACTGTAACAATTACATCGCAAAGTGCATCCTGANAATGTTTAAAGAGAAAAACATCAGAAGAATTTTGGAAATTCTTTAAAAATAAGATGGCTGCTAGAGAGCAAGAATCATGCAGTAACAATTCTGTTATCACTGTAACAATTACATCGCAAAGTGCATCCTGATTCAGGGCAGTGTGAGGACAGTACTTAACAGTATAAAAAAATGGCAAGAAGGAAATAGAAAATCAATAAATATAAAGTTAAAAATTACGGGATATATGAACCTGATAAAGGAAGTTAAACGCATTGTGGAAAAAGCGTGGTAGAAGGAGCCTACAGAAAGTTAGATTTAAGCATTACCAGGTCAAATGTGTTGGCGAGTACTTAGATTCATCTTCTGATGGACATGGTGAAGTAACTCCTTAGAGTGAGAGACTTTGCAAGCTGCTTTTTTTTTTTCCTCTGCCACCATGAGCGGTAGTGGTAATTTGAGTAGTACCTAAGTATGTTCACAGGGAGAAAACACTGCATGATGCTTAAAAAAGACAAGATTAAGAAACGGGCATTGAAAGTCTGAAATCACACAAACTCATAGGAGAAAACGCATGCATTTTCAACAATGAGTGGGATTAACTGTTGCAATGCCTTATTAATAGGATGGATGGGCTCACCTAATGCTCTTCTGGAAGACGTGCTTTATCCAGGAATATGTTTGGATTCAGTACAGGGCATCTTGGCAAAAGACAAGGACTGGTTACTATAGAGTTCAGGCTAAATGCTCCAATAACACCTGCATTCAGTGAGACTTTGAATAATACCATTGCAATAGCCTCTTCTCACGCCTTGCTTGCTAGAGGAGACAAATCCCTGGTTGTATGCCCCGTGTCCACTTCATATTGTTAATCACTTTGTCATTTCCCTTAGATGGTATATTGACTAAATAGTCTCAGAATGTTCCTTTTCGCCTTTATACCTCTCTAAAGCATCTGTAGCATTTCTCTGTGCTGGGAAAAGAAAATAACTTTACTTCTTCTAATATTTCAATGTTCTTCGTGTCTCTTGGTTTTCTCAAACCTGAAGTAGCAGACGGATCCTTTGGAGAGAAACTCCAAATTTGTAGGAGGCTTTTAAAGTCCTTCTTGAATAGTAACTGGGAAGCTTCTCTCCAGAAATTTTCAGTTCCTTGCAATTCTTTTTCTTGTTTTCATCTCTAATCACACTTCAGAAAAAGTTATCTCTATAAAAAATAAATTGATTGGAAAATGAAGTTTCCTTTTCCTTACAGATCTTTCTGCACTAAGTGCCTCAGCAGCCTTTCCAGTTCGATCAGTCCTAATGCAAAAAAAAAAAAGTTCATTTTCATGCAGTTTTATCTCTGCTGTCGAATATAGAAAAAGGCAGAAAACAAAATAATATTTTAAAACCTCCCACAGTTTGTGTCTAAAACATGACAATTCTGTCTGGAAAAATAACATGTCATGAGCTGATAATGTTGAAATTAAATTAAAGGATAATTCTTGGTAAAAAAGCCTAAGGCAGCAATGAAATACTTTGCTGATAATCTCTTGTGAAGCTGAGACAACCAGTCCCAAATTAAGAAAGCCGTGATGATGGGGGAATCTAATGGGTCACCTGCATTTTGAACTTCAAAGCATATGCTTTCCCAATGTAGAAGTTGTACCAAGAATTTATACACAATGAATCAAGGCCGAAAAGAAATTAAAGTGGAAATTACAACAATAGTACAAGTAATAATAACTCTTCCTTATTATAAATTTCCCACTATAAATTTTGAGACCAGTATCCAGACCTGATTGGGACTCTTAGGAACTGTGAACACTAAGGGTACTCCCAGGAAGCACCACCTCGCATCCCAGTGTATCAAAAGTGCCTGCCTCTCCTGCCAGAACTGTAAAAAAAAGCTGCGATTGCAGGCTCACTGGCATTCCCTTTGTCAGTTAAACAAAAGACTAACACATAAAATTATGTAAACCATATACAAATGTATGTTAGTTACTACTTTATGCAACATACAAAATTTCTTTCTATCTAGTGCTCCGAGGCACAAAACGTTTGTTTGATTTTTCTTTGGACTTTGCTCAAGTTTAAACTCTCCTTCAGGGCTATCAGATGAGCTACCCAGAAGAAGCTCAATGGAGCTTGAAATATAGCAGGTGCCGAATGGATGCTCTCCCTTGCCAGTAGCTGCAGCATGTAGCAAACTTGCCTTTATTGGCTTCTAAGGCAGTGAATCTGCCCTAGTTTTTCACCACAGCCTCAGGCATGCTGCTGATCATTTAGATTCAAGCTTATTGGAAGTTGTAAATGCATCTCGCTGCAGCTACCTGCAGCCTTTCAAAAAGATGCAACTGGCAAGTTAATTCAGAAATCTGCCTCAAACTTAATCTCAATAAACTGCATTTAAACTGCCTACCGTTTGATACAAAGGATCTTCTTAAAAAACACATCCACAGACTTTGGAGCAGAATATGGATGAATGATTGATCAGACTCAGCAGCCGCTTGCAAAAAAATATTGATTTTCTGTAGATAACAAAGCATCCAACCGTTTAGGGTATATTACCATTTTATATAGCCTTAGAAAATAAGGTATTACAGCTTTAGTGTTCCAGCAAACAAATGTAGTCCCCAGCTGTTAAGGTATTTCTTTCAAAATATTTTGGTTTTTGTCCTTTTCCAGAGTGCTCTAGAGATAGGTAATTATATTTCTTTGTGAGGGAAACAGATAAACTAGATGCTGTAAAATGCATCCAGTTACTCTCTTTTTGTTTTACATACATGGAACTTTAAAATTTGTATAGCTAGTAATATATTCTAAGGGCCATTCCTTTTTGCCCCATTTATTTATTTATTTATTTATGCAGTCCACTACAAGTATGAAGTAAAAACTCTTAAATTACCTTAAAATCTGTTGTATTTGCTCTCAGTGGAAAAAATAAGCAAAACCAAACGCTCCCAGCAACTAATTCTTCACACCACCTATTCATTTGCACATATCTTGAAAAATAATCCAAAGGATGACGAAGATAAATAGTTGGAATTTAAAAACTGCAGACTTGACCTAAATTGCTGTGTAATTTGCTGTTGAAGGTGTTGATTTGGGAAATACTTGGTGTGGATGTGAACAGCTTAATGTATGATGATACATGGATCTAATTTTCAGCATTGACAGGATTATTCTATGAGTAAGCTTTAATTATAACTAGGTATAATATAATTTATCCATAACCTGGAAGGATTCTCTCAGAGCACTGGGGAACAAAGAAAAGCAAAAGGAAGATACCACACCAGTAAAATACAAAATCAAATTAGTCCAATACTGAAAGATTCGACCACTTTTACACAGTCCAATCTAGCATTTAGAAAAGAAAATATTTAGTATTCGGAAGTCACTGGCTCAACAAATTTTGGACAATTTTGAACTTTTTTCTACTTACTTTACTTGTAGGAAAACTTTCAGTGGTGGAATTTACATTCCTTTAATTCTGTAGCTTTACGTGTGAGTGCACTGCCTAGGGGAGCATCTGAAATACAAAACTGGTAAAGACCAGATAGGCTTCAGAAGCAAGCTTAGTCCATCTTACTGACAGAGGTCATTTCCATTAATATCATATCTTAATAACTATGCCCTCAGACTGGCACAGAGCCTTGCACATTACCTTTTCTCATGAAGCCTGGGATTGGAAGTTGTTTATAAAAAGGATAGAAGCATGACACAGGGTTATAAAAAGGCATACTGCACGTATTAAGATTGATCTTTTACTTCAGTACACATACTTCTAAAACATCCCTATTCCTCTAGACTGAAGGTGAGGAAGAGGTATGTCTTGAAGTCAAAATTCACAATAATTTTTTTTTAAAATATCTCTAGAGCAGCTCCTTCTGGTGGGTAACGATTGTCAAGAAGACTATTTGAAGGATTAGACACCATCAACTCTTACTGCTTTGCTCTTGTACTGTAACGACCAGCATAAATAGGATTATGCATGTCTGAAAATCCCACTACTCCCGATCCCACAGCTAGTCAGCTCTAGAGTAACGCCTATGATCTTACAGGTACTAGGACTCAGTCAAAGGTATTAGCTAGCTCACGCCCACGATCATCTCCCACATCTACAGAGCACCCCACGTTTTATGATTAACTAATGCATTTTTGCTTGCAAATAAAAATGCAGTTTCCTCATCAGATTCAGCCTAACAGAGGAAACAATCAAAATGCAGATTTTAAAAAAATAGCTAAGGCATGGTATGTTAACCCAGTGCATTTCACAGCTGAAGGAGTTAAAGGGAACCTCTGCTGTCAGTTACTAAGTGATAACTAGCTAGGTCTTAGTATCTTAGTGCTTTTGACTATGTACTTGTACTTTAAGGATCCTCACTGTGTTTTTTACTGCTTTAACAGTTTATGTCGCACAAAGCTTCTAAATTGCGAGAACTACCTTCTACGCCTCTTTCTTGCTTAGTAAAGGCACAAATGGCTTTGTGGACAGGAAAAGCATTTCTCCTTTGTCCATTTCCTAGCTCCTTCCAACAGGCAGGTTCTTCACAGACTGAGGATTTTCCTGTTGTGAATTTCCAAACTTATAATTATTTTTTTGTGCCAATTAACCTGTAAAAATAGTGCCAACTGTAAAAATAGTACAAACTGTTTGACCTTTCCAGACTTCAAAATTATTTCTACATCAAGAATGAAAAATTATTCTGCTTAACTATGTGAATACAACTTTCAGAAGAAAGAAAAAAAAAGAGCTCTGATTTACATGAAAAATCTGAATGTTACTTCAACTAGATATAAACAGTGTTATAATAGCTTTTTTAGTCTGTCATTAACTGCTGCCGAGCAAGTGTCAGACTAGTTCCACTGTCATCTAGGGCAGCACTTAAAAACTCAGAATACATAACTGGGAAAAGATGGCTGAGAGGTTGACTGAGATGTATCACTGACTGAGCAGTGTGATACCTACATCATTCATAAGGAGTGTTTTCCTTTATCAAATTATGATTGCCTGTCATAGGGACACGAGAAAATTGTCACCAAACTGAGTGAACCCTGAAGAGCTGGAGGAACATCAAGACAGAAGACGACAAATCCGCACTGGGACACGCAGTCATGCTGATTGTCTGACACCAGTCCCAGAGGGGCGTTCTGTCTTACACAGGGGCTTCTCCATTCCCCACAGATCTGCAAGTACACTGGACATTCGGGCCAAGTGGGATATCCTCTCCACCAGGCATTTACCTTGCTGACAGAGGTTTGCTAGCCTCTGAAAGCAGCTACAACGGGCAGCTCCAAACACCCAATTAAGCCCTAAATCCTGTTGTATCCTTGTCATTCCTTGCCATAGAGGTCCACTCTATCCCTTTTGAGAAGACGAACCAGAGCACTGTGCAGAGTTTTCAAAAGAAGGGGATGCCATAGACTAAGAGAGTTGTAGAATGACTGTTTCTGTTTGTTCCTCCTTTTGACATTGCGTTTTTGGAACACTATACATTGCAATGCTGCTTTCTTAGAGAACATTTATTGTAATGTGGATAGCTTTATCTGCTGCAGTCCCATAATCTCAACCCTGAATAATAATAGTCAGCTCAGAACTCATCACTACGTACATAAATTTCAATATTTTCGTTCTATTACTTTACATTATAGACTATTATATTTGTCAGCCATTTTATCATCCAATCATTAGGTGGGGTTTTTTGTCCCTTTATAATTACTCACAGTTGGTCCTTTTCTTTACTACAGTCCCATAATTTTGGTTTAACAGCAAATCACTTACTCTCACTTATTCACCTCTCTTTCTGGGATATTTAAGTATACATTAACCGATATGGGTTCAAACAGAGATTCCAGTGGGAATCTAGTGTTGACCTCCTTCCACACAAAACCCACTATTTATTTCTAGCTGGTACATAGATACCTTAATTATTAAGAACACAGAAATGACACTAGCATTTGCAGCAGTTAAGCACCCTCTATGACAAGAGAACACCACCACATTTCTGAAGATTTTCATACAAGTATCAGCGAATTATACTTTGTTACTCATAGCATGCATCTCTGTAGGCTGTCCCTGCTCTGTAGTTTGTATCTTTTATGTTTCAGAGTAAAAACCAATCCTAAACAGCCTCCAAGTAGGGAACTTGTGTTTTGCTTCCATCATTGTTAGAAATTATGTTATAATCACAATTCACTTCCGTTATCTATACTGAATGTGAGGAATAGTTAAGTACAACTGACTATTACTCCAGAAAATACTTACATGTTTAGATTGCTTTAATAATCCCAATGACTTCATCTGGTTCCTGCTGCGGGACTGAATGCCAAATGGGCTCATCAGGCATGTGATTAAAGATGCATATTTGGCTTTCAGTCCCAGAACCAAATGAAGTCATTTGGATTATTAATAAAAATTAAGCATTACACTACAGTGACACTGCTAAAGTGAGTAAAGATTAATACACAGTTTGTAAAATCAGGAGAGGAATAATTTCTACAACTTAAGCTGTAGCTTAGCTTTAACATAGATAAAGTTTTTGGAAAGAAAGGGAAATAAAACAATGAATGATGCTGAGCACCAAAACCAGAGATTTCTATGTGAAAATTGACACATCTGTTTTATTTTGCTTACAGAAGAGTGACGGAAATCATGGAGAAAACCAGTAAGATGGTGGAGAATGAATGCGTGGAGAACAAATAAGAGCACAACATGCTAGTGCTAAGAGAAGTGTTTCATTCTATCTAGCGTTATAGTTGGAAGTCCTCATTTCTTCTATATTTTTATATTTGTAGGGAATGTTGCTATTTTGAGAATTATTGAGAATCTTTGCCTTAGTTCTGATCCTACAAAATAGGTCAAGACATTTTGGATTCTCAAATCCTTCCGTATGTCAAAACTCAGAATAGACCTATCTGTTCCAGTTTTCACCTGTTTAATTTCTTCTCCTGCAGTTAGCCCTTGTTACAATGTCTTGCAGCTCTTCTAATGGGGAAACAACAGCAAAATACACTTTGAGCATGCCCAGCTTCGTTGATCTTGAACCTAGGTGTTTGAGCAATTATTTCACTAGACTATGAGGCATACACTCATTCCTTGTAATTGTGTGGTAACGATATTAAGCACGAAAATCTTCCTACTGTTTTCCAAATTAATTTATCTTGTGAACTGTGAAGCAATTTTTGAGTAAGGCAACAATGACTTGGTTGTCCCCTGACATCTATAATGCTCTTAAATGCTAACTTTTCAGTCAAGAGCGACATAATCAAGTCTTGGCTATAAACGATCTTTACTATCAATGCTTCCAATAACGGACATCTTCAAACACAACAACTTCGCTCAAACTAGGGAAAATATCCTACTTTTGCTGTTATGTGAAATTAATGGAATATGATTAATTGAATGAGTTACTGATTTATTCTGCTTTGCAGCAGATCACTTGTGAGTGTTTGCTGCTTTTAATTTGCCAGGGTATTGCTCTTCTGCAAATCAAATTAGTAACCAAGTCTCTTGTTAGGCAGAATTTGAGGGAAACCGGAGTTCATGGGCAGTTAGGCAGAGACGCCCCAAGCTTTTGTTTCTGCTGGGGTCTTCTGCTTGCTAACAAGATGCCATCGTAGGACAAGAGTGCCTAAGGCTTCTGATGTGACACAAGTGAGAGTTATTGGGACTATGAAGCTCGCTGAGCATCCAAACACTGTGCTTTACAAGCATATTTAATCTTATCCATGTAGTTTTATTCTTTTGACTGTTTCTTGTTATGCAGCTGTACTAACATATCGGCAACACCAAAATCTTTATTTGCTATGGATCATAAAGCACCCATCCTATCTTTCTATACTAAGAGATTGTCAGCATTTCTGAAGACAAAACTTGTTTTTTTCTCTCTCACAATGTTTCTGTAAATTGCTTGTAATTCACTGTAAACACTTGAGTAGTCCTCAATGAATGAGGCTGACTAGTATAGACAGGAGCTGTAAGATCTGATGCTGGCTTTACAGGAGACCACTTTTCTAAATGGACCCAGCCTGGCTGTATTCTTTGGAGGGACGGGGTTATGGTATGCATATGTTACATAGTAACATTACCTTTAGTGTGGCATCAAGGGCATTCTGAGGCAGAAGTACATCAGCAAGAAAGAAAACCCTCAAAGCAACCCCTCCCCTTCTGCAGAATTCTCACAGAAAGGTCATTATTTTTTTCATACAAAATATGCATTTATGCTGTGTACTGAATCAGAATGACATAACACAATCTCCGTGTCTCCCCTATTCAATTAGGCCGTGCTATTCCCCAGACTTCAACTACTCATTCTAGGATTGTGGGCCAGAGAGGGAGGCTATGTCATCAGGACAGCTACAGGAATGTCTTTTTCTTGCACAGTCTTGTAGATCTGGGCTACAAGGATTAGATGTTGAAGACCTTTCTCCACCTGAGGCATTAGGAGATCATCCCAGAGCTAGCAAATACCACTGTAGAGTTCTGCTGACTTCTGCAGAGCTGCACTCACTGAGACACAGCAAAAACCTTGAACATGACACAGTCTGTTTCCTTTTATGGATTATTAAAAGTAATTTACAGATTACGTGGATAGGCAATTCGTAGCTAGTACTTCAGTTTAGCATTTCATTTACAATGGCATTTGTACGAAGCGCCATGGGTATGTTTGCCATTTCAGAAAAGGAGTACTAGGGTTAAGCACAAACCTAGCGTGCAGTGAGCGGACAGACTCAGTACAACAGAGACATACCTTACTAATTTGAGAAAATACATATTTCTTCCATTTATCTTGAAACCTTGTCACAGCAAATTGCAAAATCCACCTGACTCGAGTGGCGAAAGTCTAAATTAAAGCACAATTTCCAGCTCCTTTTTCTCCACATAAAAGCAATTTGCTATCATGGAGGGTTGGTGAAGTGGTTTTTTTTTTGGGGGGGCGGGGAGGGGAGTGGCATTTGAGAGTTATTGTTTGGGTCTTGTATAACTCAGTAATCATTGAGTATTACAATATTCTTTGTAGGCAACTTTATTTCACTCTTCTAGAGCCCCGCAGTTCCTCTGTGGGCTCTCTCTATATCTATTCTTTGGAGAAATGTGCTTTGACCTTTAAACATCTCTTTATATCAGCTTTCACAGCTTATGGAAGACCTTGCTTCCTTCCTAGTTTAAATACTGCTTTGCTTTCCATTCCTTATCTGTGGACTAGATTTTCCATGGTCATTTGAAATTAAGGTTCCTAAAGTAATTCTGGGATCCATTTCAATAGTAAATACAGTTTACTGTATATGAGCAAATAAGATCAGGAGTATGATTGATCTATTTTTAGGACAGAAGAAAGGCTCAATTAAACTGATTAATGGATATCTTGTTCTGAGAGTGGTCAGTAAGGCCATAAATGAGAACATAAGCCACAGTGGATAAATGTCAGATGGTATATAATGTAAAGTATAGATTTTTTTTTATATCATATATGACAGCCACTCAAAGCAACTCATTGCAGAATTCACAAAAAGAAAAAAATACTGATTTAATTCTGAACAAGGGCAAGATTTGGTTCAAAATACTTCAATCAAATAGTGACTTTGTAACAGTGACCTATATCCTTATAGAAGAAGAGGTACAGTATTAACTATTCATAACACTATTGCTTACCTATCAGCAGCTGTATATAAAAATGTGAAGCTTGTAAAAAAAGGAAATGAAAAAGAGCAGCTAAAAAGGTGAAATACAGCATGGAAAATAGCTAAGGACACTGCGCTAGACAATCAGAATAAAAATAACATCACACCGAAAGCACATCTAAAAGGCCTTCTCTCTGAAAAAAGGGCCATCTTATTTAAAGGATGTACTATGATTATATGAAACAGCAAAAATACATTAAAGACATGGAAGTTAGGAGTAAATCAGACCAGGAAAAGTCTTATCTTTCATAATATAAATGTGAAACCATTAATGATGCAAGACAAAGAAAAGATTTGAGGGAGGTAAACACCCCAAAGCTGTGACTAATTTTACAGACTTGTCATAAGCATGGAATCTGGCAAATGGCCGTACGGCCTTGCAATCCTGTGCCAAAGATCTGTCATTTCAGGGTCAATAGATCCTGTAGGCATGAAAAGAATGCTGTGGGAAGAAAAAGTCATGACAGAAAATTTGAGCATCTTGGTGCCCTGTTATTCGTAGTAGAGAAGCCTAAGGGAAGCTGATACTACAGCCTTTCCTTATAGCAGATAAGTCTGAGGAATCATTTCAGCTAGACACACTAATAGATCATTTTCAAAAACAGATCAATAAATTGAATATTAATAAATCACACAGATAATGTAATATTGGATTGATATTTTATTGTGAAATTGCCAACACGTGAAGTGTATTAGTTATCCTTTAAATCAGCTTTACTGCCAGAGGAAAGGAAGATCACTAGTGGAATTTCAGCTTCCTGGAGAAATCTAGGTTATTCTGCAACAATGTGCAAAGAAAATCGATAAATTCCGTAATACAGACTTGAAACAGTACTTTCAAAGAGAACTGCAGATAGAGAAAAGAGTGATGAGGCTAACCATTGAGTGGCTTCTATATAAGAACTTATAGGTAGTTACATATTATCCACTTGAAAAAGGGATAGCTCAGAGAGAATATGATAGAGAGTTGTAGGCTTATGTAGGCTCTGAATGAAGCGAAAAAAAAAATCACTTTTTCCTACCAAAACAACTGAACTAGGTGACACATGCTTAAATTATCAAGCAGAAGATTTACAACTGTTATTGTCTTTTGCTTGTTTTAAAATTACGTAACTTTGCTATGACATCTAGCAGTAGCCAAAATGCATTAAGAAATAATAAAAAAAGTAATAAAAGAAAACCAAAGGCTAGTGTATATGATTGTGGGAGAAACTAATAAAATAAAACATAAATTATTGATTTAAAAAAAAACAATCTTAGAGGAAATATTAAAGGATCATGCATCTACTCTACCTTTGTTTTCTATGTGCTTTCCCTGTGCATCTCTGACTGGCCACCATCAGAGATGGAATATAGCAGTGACGGACTGTTGCTCTGATCAGTAGGATCATTCCAATGCAACTGCTATTGCTACATTTCCAATGCTATAGCACTTTGGCAGAAGAGGGTGTTAAGCAATCAAATCAGATTCAGATAAGCTGGGATGGTTAAATATTCATATCATATAATTTTAGCTATATTTTGAAGTTGCAATGTGTTTGTCCAAAACCAAAATAATTCCGTTAGCATTTTTAATAAATCTAGTAATGGCTGTGATTTTTAAAGGGTGGGAGGTGGGTTTTTTGAGGGGGAGGGTGTTGGGTTTTGTTAAAAAAGAGGACTACTATGCACATCATTTAAATTTACATGTTTGCATGTGTTTTATCATATTACATATTAAAACCTAGAGTAGTGCAAACAAACTGGGCAAAATCCAAGGGAAAGATTATATAACATTCAGACAAGGTACAGGGTTCATGGCATAGTTACTCTATAATATCATTCAGATATGAATTTGAACATGATAATCATTATTTGTTTTGACATTTGCCAGTGCCATGCCTGACTGTTACTTATGTAGAGGGCTACTTTTATGTAATTTTTTATTCTCATCACTTATTTCTTCTGACATTCCTTTGCCTTCAGACAGTCTTGATGTAATATATTTGAGTATTATAAACATAGAGCGTTCGAACAGTATTTAAAACATGCTGCAATATTATATGACAGTATGTGTGTATATTATAATCAAAATTTACTTTTAAAGGATATGCCTTATGAATTCTTTAATTTTGATGGCATTGTCCATCCTTTAAAATCTGTTACAAATTTGAGTTCGCTTATATGTGAGCACATGTGTATATGTATACAACATTTGTGTGTAGACCTGCATATATGAGAGATCTATATGTAGCTTTACCAAAAAAAAACCTAATACAAAATACAACGCTATACTTCCTCAAGCCTTTTGAACATTTAACAGAGATGCATGTAATGTAGAATTATATGGGATCATTCACACGATAAGGAAAAGAAACCTTACGTTAAGCGAGTGGAATTCTAGAACTGACAGCTGGTATAGTGCTGTTGCACAAACAACCTACTAAATCAGTGCAATCACCCTATCCAACAACTAACGTCCTAGAGACATGGACCTGAAGAGGCCCAGGCACCAGTGCAGAGCCAGAAGAAGCCTGGCTGGTCACCAACTGTACTGAGGATTATGCTGCTCCCCTTGGCTCCACTCTCCTCTTTTCTGTTGCTCTTGTCTTCATTCAAAATTTCAATATTTATCTGAAGTAGTTGCTGCAATATTAAAGCAGAAGACTTTGAAGAAGCACAGGAAGACTCTGAGAGTCTCAAATTCTGTATAATTGCATTAAAAAACACAAAAGAAGACAAATAGTAGAGGTCATTTACTATGAGATAGATTATTCAACTGCTTATACGCTTGCTCAAGCGGGACTGGAGAAGCATAGTGAAGTCAGCTGAAGCTTCTCAAAGGCCTTACTATGCTACCGTAAATCACAAAGTTGAACAGAATAGTACGTCTTGCATCTTCCTTTAAAAATACTGTTCCTGAACTTTACACGTAAAATCCTAAATTCTCCCTTCAGAAATACATTCTGAAGAAAAAAAAAAAAGAGATGGAAAAAAAATATATTCTATAATGTGCTGTTACCACATCTGCTCTATACTACGTGTATAGTTAAAGTTGCAACCAATACTTCTAATACCTGCATTCTAATACTGCATCCATTCCTTTAAAGGGAAAAAAAACATTTTTTATTTAGGCAAGGAAGCCACAGAACTTTTTATCTTTTAACTGCTTAAGTTCTTCATAGCGGCAGACACACATTCAGGCAGCTTTAAAAAACATACAATAGGTTATAAAAACTCTTTTTGTATGCGGTATTTTGCCTGAACGCCATGACACCCCATATACCTTCTAGAAGTGTCGCAATGCAAATATGTTACCTCTGCAATGGAAACTGCCGCCCTTTAAGAAAACAGTTTTCTTCCATGATGATATTTGAGCCATGTCCTGCTGCTGTTCCTTTCAGAGAGCTGCTTTCTTTTACTTTCTTGATGACCTCCTGTAGAGGTATGCTTCCTTCCCGTTGACTCATGCAGCACGGAGCGCATCAAGCTCTGCAGAGTTTCTTAAATATTTGGTTGAAGGTCAGTCCTACCATCCAGGAGAGAACAAACATGCAACTTTATGCTGTGCTGCACTTGCAGAAACATGAAAAGAAGAAAAAAAATCCACCCACTTTCCCAGTATGACGATGATAATTTATAACCCCGGGACACTATAACCTGTGCTACTGGAGGCTTGCCAACAGTACCAGCTGGATGCTCAGGTGCGCATGTTTCACTTACTTTACAAACCAGTAGAAGGCAAAGATGCAGGCAAGTCATATGCGGATAAAAGGCTGGTTGTTTTTCTGCTGCTGACACTGTGTAATTGAATTACAGGGCAGTGGTTTGGTGCGAAACCTTGATCCCATTGAACAACGGCAAAACTCCTGTTGTTATCACTTCATCCGGGGAAACTCATGTGGAGCTTTTTGGAATAAATCACGGAGACCTAGAGTCCCAGAGAGCAAAGCCTTTCCTGTCCTTCGGTTCTTTTCCTCTTTATGCCAAAAGTCTGCATGTGGGTGAAAAACACTACTTTAGGCAGATTATTTGGAGATTCAGAAATAAGCATGGCAGGACTTCAGTGCCACTATTTACCTAGGACGAACATTCATGTGTCTGCGCACAATAGACTCACTATTTGCTTAGAAATACACTTTACAAAATTTTCTAAGAAAACAAAAAAATTGACAAAGCTGTCGTATAACCTCTGGGTAGCTTAAAACAGCTACAGTGTTTAAAGAAAATAAGGTGCTTTCCTTTCACACACTGAATTTTCCTTCCAAGATTCATTCCTAAACTAGCAACATTTAACGTTGCATTAGAGAAATATTTGGCACATGACGTTTCACTGAGCGCCCAGTAATAGCAATCCAAGAAGTATAACTTCCCAAAAGCACAAGAGGCCTCTATTTTATAACCCATAAAGAGATAATGAAACTTTGAATTATGACAGTAAGACTGAAGCTTTATTTAAACAATTTCATAGATTTCTAAAATATGCTCATTATATATTTTGCCCCATATACGAAGCATTCAGTCTTTTTGCACAAGAATTGGTGTTAATAAACACAAAAAATGGTAGCAAAAATAATGAAGGATAACATCTTTGCTAAACATTTTTTTCTGCAAAACATGTAACCACCATGAAGATGCATTGCCAAAGTTTGGCAAACGGTTTCTTGACCACAGTGGGTGGACTCTCTCTAAATTCCTATTTTTAAAGTGATTCCGGAAGTCGCTCTTATTTGGGCTATGAAAGTCTTTATTGCGTGTCACCACAGCATTGTTTTACCTGCGCGTTATACTCGTGTTCTTTGTTTTGTGCAAATCATTTTTCCAGGCTTTTCTACCTTCTTTTGTTTTTCTTCGGCTCTAACAAGCAAAAACATTTTTCATTGTATTAAAATACAATCTTTTTAGTGGTTTCTCAGGTCTATAACCTCTAGGACATTAGTTGCTGGACAGGATGATTGCACCTATTTAATTAGTTGTTTATGCAACAGCTCATAAGCCACTGTTACCATAGCATCTGAGATCTTTCTTAATGATCTTACAACATATGAAGACCAACATAGCAGTAAGGTAGAGAAAAGCTCTTATTCTTATTTTCTACATGGAAACCGGAGAAACCACGCTACTACATTGTGAAAGAAAGAAGCAGTGGACTGCCTGTTCAGTTTTCAAAGCTTCCTCTTTCTATGAGAAGCCTTCCGGTGGTGTATTTCCACTCCTGCATCAAGGTGCATAGATGGAGCTTGTGGTTGTCTACCTAAGCAAGCAGACATACTATTAGAAGCACATTATGTGTAAAAATACATACTGATTCCATTTAGATTAGTTTCTACCTTAATCTCAATTATACATGCAACAACTACCTTTATTAACCTAGTAAGTATTCTTTGTCTGTAATTTAAATGTTAACAAAAGACAACTTAATTGCTCTAAGAACTTTAGTGTTACTGTAGTTTCTATGACTTCTCAGGCAAATATTATGCACATCAATCACTCTTAGTGTTGAAAAATATTACAATTATGAGAATAACTCACATTTTAATAATGCTAAATGCTGTTTCACTATGTAAGAGTCCATTGTCAAGATGCATAATATTCAGATTTCCTTTCATTTAATAGCAGAGCCAATGAAGAGAAAAAAAAGAGACATATAACTTTAGTACCATCATATTTTCATTTCTGTTAAATATCACACTGAGTATGGTTCACATTTATCAAATTGAGTATGCAGCAGTTACGGGCTATGCTTTTGTGTATGTAATTTCTTTTATTAATTTTGCCACAAATCAAATTATATGAGAAGAAAAAGGGGAAATAAAGATAATAGTTTCATAAATATCTTAAGGGCATATCATAAATTGCATCACGAATCATCACTATATTGTCCTCTTTCTCTGTGTTTCAGCTGGAGAAAGAGGAATCAGAAATTCTCATGTAACTTTACTTTTCCTCTCACAAGAAATCATACAATGATTTGAATGGTTTCTGGCCTTCTTTCCGTATGCTTCCTTACTGCTTTACATAGGTTCTAAAATTTAAGGCCTTTTTTCTTTTTTTCCATGAAAGCAGGTGCGTATTTTTCAAAAGCACACACAATCACAAAACCAAAATCCTGTCTTTGAGAAGCAGTCATCCTTTCTTTGACAATTAAAGTATTCATTTGGATTTGCAAACATTCCTTTTTGCTTGCAGTTTCCCAAGTTGACTCTGACCCGGTTCCCCCTTTCCTTTCAAAATACGACGAACAGGTCTTTTTACTGATGTAAGTCAGAGAATACTACAAAATAACATAGGCTGTCCCCCCTAAGTAAGAAGGGTCAGTTCTGGCAGCTAGGCACCACACAGGCTGGGAAGGGAGTAAGGTGAAAAGCTGCACCATGTAGTGCTGCGATGTGACACCGAAGCTCCTTTGTAGCAACCTTTGTAGCCCCAGGAGCTGCACACCCAGGTTTTAGTCTGACCGAGATGTACATTGCATGCTTTAGGCAGCTCAAGAGAAGGACCTTGGTGCGTGAATCTCCCAGGAAAGAGGTGTACATAACCCCAGGGGTTTCCTCAACTATTACCCACTCCCTCCACTGCTCAGTGAAGTCAGCCTACACGGTTCCTTCTGGTTTACTTACTCCTGTATTTGGGGATTGGGATTAGCTTTGCACAATCTAACTCCACCTGGCAGTGGTGACCTAACCCTGACGACACCTATACCATGAATTGCTCAAGTGCTGCACGTCAGCGTCGTCTCCAGCTGTGTGTTTACATACCACCTCTATATGTTAAGAGCTGAAGACTGTATCAGCAGCTATGCTTTGTGCATCTTCAGCTAGGTAATATCCAGTGAAATCTTAAGCCTGATTGATTACAAAAAGAGGTGGAGAAGAATGAGCTTGCCAGATGTCATGTTTCATAGCTCTTTTTTTTTTTTAAGTGCAGGTAGCTGAAGCCTAGCTTCGGAAAGGAGGGCTGTTGTACACTTCAGTGCAGCGTTGCCCAATGTCTTTTCACTTCAGACTGCGCTGGGAAAATACTGGTACAAGATAAATGAATTTAATCTTGACTGCTTTGTCCATCAATGTAAGAAGACATTAAATCACAATAGAAAAGACATTGTAATACAGTGATTATTCTCCTGAGATATCCTAAAGCATGAAGAGCAGCCAAGAGTTTCGTATAGTACAGGACAGCAATTATCTCATTACAAGTATGCTCCCTGGAGATCACTTTAGAGCTGTTTTAAAGATGTTGTGGAGAAAAGCATGTACGTACATCATACTAGAAGACAAAGATGACACTTTACAGTCACAAAAGTGAACTTTAGCTGACTGTGAGGTACACACTCATTAGTTTAAAGTGTTACCACCAATTGAACACTTCTTCAGCTAAAGTATGCTTGTAACCAGTTAATCACACTTTGAAGCTCTAACAAAAAAAAAATTGGAAAACAATACTCTTCTTTTTTTCAGTTATTTAGCTTGATATAAAGTGATTCCTTTGAGTTTGTGCCTCTTAAAAGTACTTCAAAAAATGCAAGACCATTTTTCCGTTTTTTTAAAATGCACCACATTGACACAAACGTGGGATGTTGTTAAAGATGGATTGTTGAAGCTATGGTCTGATTTCTGGGGAATGTCGGTGACTGACTTAAACTGAAATAATTTTACAAATCCTGCAATAAGATATTCAACAACTTTGCCATCTGCCTTATTCTCCTCTTGCAGTATACATTTGCTTACACAGTTCTAATGCTTGACTATTTTAATATCCTTGCAAAACTGCATATGGTTAGTGTTTCTCCTCTTTACACAAGCACATGTAGTGAAGTATTTTTTCTTGAGCCTAAAAATTCCCCTTCCACCCGATATACTCGATTCCTGTTTCTGTCATAACAAACTACATCATAAACATAGCATGTGTGCTTGAACGTGTGTGCATGCAGGAATTTTTTCCCTGAACGGTCTATGCTTTCCTTCAAAATGTGGCCTTCATGGAGTGTACAGAAAATTGAATTGCTGTATGCATAAATATTTGCTTACAAACTTTTTGTATAAAAAAATAAATCGTTAAAAGTTAGTATGTTAGTTGAAAAAAACAGCAAGTTAATTAAATTATAAAACACAAGTACTGATTGGTCAGTGCTAAACGGGCTTTAAAAATAAATTCAATAAATTAAAGAAATGTAAAAATAAAAATAAATAACTTGATGTTTAGAAAAATATTTCTGCAGAATATAACCACGTCTGCAGATTTAAGACAGGATATTATACTTTTCTTTTATCAAGAATCATATGAAGACAAGGTTAGTAGCAAATACCTGTGGATGTAATATGCACTCTTCATGTGTAATAAAGTCAGAGGCATCAAAAAACTACAGTGCTGCAATATTGATTACTCTTCTGCATAGCATGGAAATGAAAAAATGGTAATGACCTATTTACATTTTTTTGTAAAGTCCCCCTAGGGCATATGCTGATATTGAAACAGGACAGAAAAAAAAATAAAAAAAGGAACATGATTTTGAGGATATTATTTACAAAAAGGTATTATGAAGTGCAAGTCTATTTGTATTTCCCTCTTTTTCCCTAACCAATCTCACTAAGATAGAAGAATGGAAAGGAAAGACATTACTTCATTGCGAGTATTCTTGTCACATTCTTTAATAAAGGACAAATATATATTCATTTTTGAAGAGCTCAAGGACTCCTTAACAGAAATAGAAGACCTCTCACAAGGGAAGGAGTCAGAAAATCATGCAGAAAAAGATGAAATTCGTCCTTGGGAAAGGGCCAGCACACAGTCCATATGCCATTTAGGTTTTAATTTGACAGCTTCATTGACTCTCAGGTAATCCTGTGCCCGATGTCTGCTCCCATGACAAATTTCACACAGAATACTGGAATACAGAACAAAGGCCAAAGAAAGCATTAAGAGCTGTAGTGTTTACAAGACATATATAAAGTGTATTCTGCCTAGGAATAAGTAAATTCTGAGGCAGCATTAGTAGATGCAGCTATGGGTTAAGGATCCAAATGAACCACCAGTGGTTTTTTATTTCCTAAACTTAACTGTAGAGGAAGGACTTGCTGCGCTCGTGATATTCGCTCTTATTTTTTTTTTAGTATTCTCTTCTCCAGTACCATACATCAGGCATTACACCCTATCTATCTCCTCTACACATGTCCCCTGTGCCTTTGCAAGATAAAGCTCTGCCTACAAAAGGCTAAAGATCACCTCCAACAGACGACTCAGGATCACCAGAGTTTCAACTGCTACACAGCTTAACCTTTACTTAAAGACCAAACTGTGAGAAGAGGCATTAATTTTTTTTCAAATCCCCTGGGTAGTTTCTGAAGACAAATTCCACTATTCATGTGTAAGTAGAAAGCAAGAACCAGAAAACACTAGTTTTAGGAAACAGAATATTTTCCCAACAGAATTGTAGCTATTTAGCAAGCAGCACAAAACCGGGTTTTGTATTAATAAAACTGGTATGTCGACAATCCATGTATTTTAATTGAAATTATTTTTTTTTAACCGAATGGATGAAGCTTTTAAAAGCTTTTTAGCTTTACCAGTGGTAGCGTTTCATTTTACCACTGTTTGTAATTATCTATTTACACTAACATAACAAATGTGGTGCCTCCAGCAGAAAGCTAAATGTTGATGAGAAACAGAATGAAAAAGCATCTAAACATGAGACTAGTCAGCAAGATTTTCAAGTTTGTTAAAATTAATACAAGCTACCATTAGAGTGCTCTACAGTTCAGTGCTTCATAAATAGGACAACCAAAGCAGCAATGCTTTTTGAACCTTTCAGCTTGATTTTTATGTTGTTTTATCTTTCTTTGACAAATCAGGATCCAGGACAGGTCAGCAGGCTTCCAGTATAGACCAGCAGTGTAATGGTTCTCTACGTGTATCCTGAGCCACTTAGAACTTGAATGTATCCAGAATGATTGAAAAATATCTTCTAATTACAGAAAACACAACCACCAAGAACAAAGAATTATCTCTCTTGGTGCTCAAGGGTGAAGATGGGTACCTCTTCAATTCTTTGCCTGCTTCATTCACTGGTCCAGTTTGTCTTATCAGAAGAAAATAAAAAAGTTTCTTCCACTTCTGTCTGCGGAGTCGTCCATGTCCTGAAGAGCAGTAGGGTTCCTTTCAATTGGTGGTCGTAGTTTTCTAAAATGAAATAAAATATCAAAGTGCATCTTTATAATTTATATACCGAAAAGCATGAAGAAGTGCTTCAAACTGAGTACAGAAGCTGCTTCAGAAAAAGACACAGCAGGAGAATCTGTACCAATTAATTTCAGATTTTGCAATGTTCATTGAAAACGAATGAGTGCACTACTTACCATATAACTTTATCAGAACAGAAGATGTTAATTCCCACAATGCTTTAAGTCACTCACAGCCTTGACCACTTGCAGTGAAGCTTTCCAGGTACATTAGACAGTTAAAAGCCTTGGAGATACATAAGTGGGTGAAAGAATTCTTTGGTAGAACACTGAATTATTCAAACATTATTTAGAAAACTTTTGAAATTCTGAATGACAACTTTATTCAGACAATCATAGCACATTTCTTAATAATAGTTCTATGCAGGAAGGCATACCTCTCTTACTCAGATACCTATAGTACAATCAGAATTGTTATTACACTAATAAATATTTTACTCATTTGACTCTCAAAAATAGGTAAAAAACCCATGGAAATTTAAGTGAGATTAAATGTCTGGCTGCAATCTCAGTGGCAGTGGTAAACTGTTTCTTTTTATATAACCAGTTACCAAGAGCTATCAAAATCCCCTGGTCCAAGTAATGACTGTTAAACAGAGGGAAGAGATCTGGCCCACGTAGATCTGAAGGTATTATTTTAGGCTTTTTAGTGATGCGAGGGTTTAACAGACAATGCAATAGACATAAAAACCTGAAAGCATACAGTTCTAAAAATGGCCATAATATTTTTAAATTTCATGTCATATGTGTAATATTTAGTATCCAGATACTAGGACTTCTTTTTTTAAAATGAAAGGTGCCATATTCTAGAATGAAGCAGGGAAGATTTCTTTTCCCCCCTGGTGTGCTAGAAGAATGAATATCACCACCTTTTTTGTCCATAAAATGAAACATTTACAAAGAGAAAATCTATCAGGATCAATCCAAAAGAAATTTTTCAGCTGCAATCTGAGAAGTCCCATGCAAGTCAACAGGATTTCTCTGCTCAGCTGCAGATTTCTCAGCTACAACACTAGGCCATTAATTTTACCATGCTAATGGCTGGTTTCAAAGCCACTGTTTCAAAAAAGTGTAAATTAAAAGAAATATTCTTTCTGTTCTCTCAGGTATAACAGGTATGTTAGAGGAACTGCAAGCATGAATTAAAAAGTCAGCTTATGTCCACCTGCATTTTACAAGGTTGCAAAAGATAAAATAGTATCTAATATGTCTCTCTTTTTGTGGAGAAACATAAATAGGCATCATTGTCCCAAGTTATTCTGAGTTTAATCTTCCTCTCCTTTTCCATTCCTATAAGAGCCTTTTTTCCACATGCTTCATGCGTGCATTTTCATCACTGCAAATATTCAGAGGGCATCTGGAAACACAATTTCAGAAATGCAGATGTGTCAAACGGAGCAAACAAAGTCCAGAGAAGCGTTCCCTGTTGGTAGATCATGCATCCTGAAGTGGCCAATTACTCAAAAATTGTACCACTTTTTGCTCAGCAATGTGGTAAAAGATGTTGAGTTGTTAGGATGTAACCATTCATCAAGGAGGAAGTGAACAAATTCATGAAATACCCACAAAATGGAATCTAAATTTATTAACAGATTATGAGAATTGAGAGAGATTCAGCAATTCTGCTATCCTATTCCTGTGAAGATTCATACTTCTCAGACAACAAGCATACCTGAGACTCAGGGGTACACCTTGCAAGAATAAGTCCTGCCTGCATGGTAGGGCCAGTGAGTTCATCTTGTTACTCAATTTGGGCTCATTAGTATGGAATTCTTTCTTCTCCAACCCGTAGGACAAAGGTAAGTATCAGATGGAAAGCTATGAGATACAAAGGTTAACAGTGAAACAAAAAAAAATAATGAATAAAGTCATACGCTATTTTCATTACAATGAAGTGCATTTGGTTTCAGCTTTAGAAGAAAGTTATTTTAGGCTCTGTAGTGGTGCAAGGGTTTAACAGACAATGAAATATATATATAAAATGGAAAGCAAATGTGTGTAAAAATGACCATAATATTTCTCTCATCAACATGCTTTAATCCTGGCCAGAATTCTGGAAGAGAGTCACAATAGCTTATAAAACTTCTGAATTTTTCTTCGGCATAAGTAATTCTAAAAAAACCCAATCACCCCCGAGTTTTCTGATGTTGCATCAAAATGGAACTGGAAGCCTACGCTTGGCCTCAAACTGTCTCATCAACAGTTTCTTGCAGTGTGCTCTCTGCATCGCTGCTGCCTGCTGCTCCCCGCCACCCAGCTGCGGAACGGCCTCCTGCCACCCAGGTCCCATCCTGAACCAGAAGTGCCCATCTCCTGCACAAGCAGAACAAGGGGAAAGCCTCAGCCAGACAACTGTCCCAGGCCTGTCCCTCTGATCACAGTCCCTGAAACACTCTACTTTTGTTTTGACAGGATGCCAAAGCACGAATGAAAAAGTGCCCTTGTTATGGTTTGAAGGTCAAAGAAGCTGGAGCATTTCTTTCAGCACAGGAATACCAAACACCTCGTGGAGGTGAACACAATGGCCGACGGGAGTTTTTGCGGAGTGCCATCACATCGAACTGTCAAGCACTGGCTTTATTCACAAATCTTGGGAATCTCTAAGAATGCTATAGGCAAAAATCCTTCCCCTACTGTGCATCTCCAACACCCTCTTCTCAGGAGCTTTAAAACCTAGGCTTTACTGTCTTTTCTCATTAAATTTTGAATAGCAGAGCAAGCATGGAGAATTCTGTCTGTCACTGCCCAGTAAATACAATTCACAGATAGAACGTCACGGAGTCCAAACTCCCCGAACAACCAAGTGTTGCAATCTGTCTCTTTTCTTTGATCTGTGAATAAAGACATCACATCCCCAGTAGCGATCAGTTCCATAAAATTTTTGTTTCAGTGTTTTGCTAAACTTGAGTACACTGTAAACTGAGGACAAAACGCTGCCTAAACTTTGTCTGACATCAATACAGTTTTAGTTATTCTGGCCCTCTAATTCTCAGCTCTCAAACCCACCAGTACTGGTGTAATGAACTGACACATTGTTTAGCATACATTTTTAAAATCTCATTTAATTTCATAGCAGATTTTTTGTCTTAAAACCTTACAATTTTATTGAGCAATTAAACTGCGTTCTCAGTCAGAGGGAAGAAACACTCGTAAAATAGCAATAAGCTAAGCAGTAATTTCTAGACAGAAGTTGCATTTTTATTTCCTCCATCATAATAGGAACAAGTATTTGTTTTGTAAAATAAGATGCAGAGTCTTCTAAAAAGCTGAAAATGACAATTGATTTTTTTCTTTTTTTTTTTTTTTCCCTTAAGTGAGATTAAGTTTAGAGTGCTTGGAATAGCAAACTGCTTCTGCTGTACTGGCTTTATCAGATCAATCAGTCAAATGAAATGAGGAATAGTTGGTGGAATCTTTTTCTACAACCATTTTGCTGACTGATGGCTGCTTTCAAAGCATCACGTATTGAATTTGTTTCCAGAAAGCACCTCTGCTTTAACATGAACATTTTAAGGGTAACCCTATTGCTGCCAACAAACTAGTGAAATCCTGTGTTTGTTAGAAACAGTGCTGATTTCAAAGATAGATGACTGGAGACCTCTTTGTGATCATGGAATGGATACCAGTGAATTTTAAAGATTATGTTTACAAATGTAAAACTTTATGTACAGTACTTGAGTATGTCTTTAAGCATAATAATAACAAAATTATATTTCAACAAATGACATTTGAAAGACATTGCTATTTGTAAGACAATATAAATGATTTTTATTTTACTTATCACCTCTATTATTAAGTTGTTCTGGTTGATTCTAAAGTATGTTTCTCTCCATCATGAGTAAGGAAGGAAAAACGTACACTTAAAATAATTGCACAAAACTTCCTAAAACTTTAACCTTCCCCCCCCCCCCCCCCCC
>VZSC01018829.1:100694-112650 GCA_013398225.1 Steatornis caripensis
CCTCGCCAATATGTATTTAGCCTGAAGGAAATATTAAAACCACACAACTATACACTGGTAATCTATGGAGAAATACTCCTTTCTTTTTCTGCTACTAACATAATGTCATTGAAGAATAAAAAGATTCAACAATGTGCCTTCTAGAAAACAACTTGTTAAAATATCTCTGTGTTATTAATACCTACCTACTTAGTCGCTTTCATTTTCAATCAACACAAATACCTTAAAAATAATTTAGAGACCACATAGCTTGATCTACATATTAAATATTAAAACAGTAAATTGTTTAAGTTAGAATTTCACAAAAAGGAAAAATAAGCTGCTCTGCTCTTTGTCCACATAGCAACACGGTAGACAGAAGCATATGAGAAGTTGTTTTAAGATTCAGTAACAACTAATAGGTTTATGAATATGCTTAAAAATTGGCTGAGGCCTGAATGCTAGCAGACACGTGCTTCAGTATCCAGAAGAATCCTGGCACCAATAGCGTAATAATAATGGTAGGCCAAATTCTTTAATCTTTTTGTAAATGTTAACTAAATGAATTACTATTCTAATGATGCAAGTTTCTACAGGGCTATAATCTTGGTCCATTCTAAAGTAAAAATCCTACTGATTTCAGTCCCTATCTGAAAAGCAAAGGGACATGCTGCACCACTTGAAAGACATACTTGCACAGAAATACAATCATTCTTCTGAACTGTGATGAGCAAAAGTGACAAGGAGGTGCTTTTATTCATTACTATCCTCTAGTTTACAACAGACTGAAAACTTTCTGACTACCTAAACAGTTTCTATCAGCGGATACTGATTTTTATTAAATCAAAACATATCAGCAAAATATATCAGTATCACAGAAATTCTAGAAAAAAATTCTCAAGATTTCTCTTTGCAGTAAAATGATGTCCTTCATTTTGAATGTTNTGTCCACATAGCAACACGGTAGACGGAAGCATATGAGAAGTTGTTTTAAGATTCAGTAACAACTAATAGGTTTATGAATATGCTTAAAAATTGGCTGAGGCCTGAATGCTAGCAGACACGTGCTTCAGTATCCAGAAGAATCCTGGCACCAATAGCGTAATAATAATAGTAGGCCAAATTCTTTAATCTATTTGTAAATGTTAACTAAATGAATTACTATTCTAATGATGCAAGTTTCTACAGGGCTATAATCTTGGTCCATTCTAAAGTAAAAATCCTACTGATTTCAGTCCCTATCTGAAAAGCAAAGGGACATGCTGCACCACTTGAAAGACATACTTGCACAGAAATACAATCATTCTTCTGAACTGTGATGAGCAAAAGTGACAAGGAGGTGCTTTTATTCATTACTATCCTCTAGTTTACAACAGACTGAAAACTTTCTGACTACCTAAACAGTTTCTATCAGCGGATACTGATTTTTATTAAATCAAAACATATCAGCAAAATATATCAGTATCACAGAAATTCTGGAAAAAAATTCTCAAGATTTCTCTTTGCAGTAAAATGATGTCCTTCATTTTGAATGTTACATTCAATCATGAAATCAAAATATTTTATTGTACTGTACTCAAAGAAGCATAATGTATTTGCAACCATGCAGTTGTCTGAAGTGCTCCAATAACATAAAAACTAAGCCCTTAAGTATCAAAAAGGGGTTTTTCTCCAGAATATAAAAAAAAATACTTTGTAATAATGCTTTTGGAAGCATCTTTTTCAATATCTTTCCTAAGTTATCTTGGCTGCACGTTCCAAATCAGGAAGAAAAAGAATTTCAAAATAATTGTACTTCTTTCTGATGAAACAGTCATTCCAAATTTTGACCAGTCTTGACTGGAGTCACACTCCAGTTCATGCTTCATCTCTTTCACAGACCACTGTACTGCACTGTGTGGAAAACCGAAGAGTTATAACACTGAACTCTAATGGCTCTTAGATCAATAAAGCACTGTGACACGCTGTACTCCCAGGTGAAAGGAAAATTGAGCTGGCAATTGACATCTCAGATCTGCCAGTTCCTTACATTCACAGAGACATTATTATTTAGTCTGGTTGAAAGCAATATTCTAATATAACCAAAGGTCAGGGTTGAGTAATAAATCTGAAGCTAGAGTCTGTTTATCATAATACTGCCATGTAAAAGTCACAATGTGTAAGTAAAGGTCAATTTCAGCAAGTCATATTCAAGTGTTTTTCCTTTGGGCTATGGTAAAAAACCCCCCTGTGTTATGTGATAAGTAAATACTGAAAGGTATAGCAATCACTAAATATCATATTACAAATTATCATATTGAATTTTAGTCCTGCGGTGTATCAGATTCTTAGAGACTGCAGAACCATTCCATTCAGATCTTTCAATTTCTCAGCCCATCACCAAGTTAACCTTATACTAAATTCTCCTCAACTAATAAACTGAAAGATTAGTAGCTCATTATATAGATATTCCCATAGGCTTCCAAAGTTTCTTTACTTTTTATGTAGGCATTATGAAGGCATTCAGGGAGTATCATAGCTTTTAGGAAGGTCTTCACTTAGAAGGCAAGCTTCTACAGCTGAAACAATGCTGTGTGAATCATCCAGCCTTGCTGCAATTCTTTCTCTTAAGACTTTTAGTCTAATCTAAACTTTACCTTTCTATCAGCAAAGACTAATGTTCTGAAAGCACTACACTAGTCAAATAGCTGTAAATACAGAAACATTCATATGCCATTCCTCCTTAGGACAGCACATTTCAGCTGGAAACCTGTTCCACAAATCAGGAATTGCTATCCAAACCTACGGTCTCGAAAAAACAACAACATGAACGTGGGAGTTGTTTTATGCTGAAAAATAGTGTAAGTGTTACTGTTTGAACATTGCATCTTGCTGAGAACTCCAGATAACATCCTGTAATAAGCAGTGGTACGATGCAGCCTCACGCTGGGTAATATAGTGCACTAAATCATTGTAGTTGCTGGGTCAAGAAGCTACTCTATGAATTCAGGGAGTACGCAAGATTTGTGAGTAATTCACTGGTTAAGTATTAATGTAAACATGGCTGATTTAAAAAAAAAAAAAAAAAAAACCAAAAGTCTTGTGAGACATAGATGATAGTCAATGTCCATTAAATCTGCCTTAAGTTTCCAGAGAAACTATAATCTAGCAGGGAGTCATGGAGGGAATACTCCTTCCCCAGGGAGCAGCAACCATCTAGTGCAATTTTCTGGACTTCTTACTAACTATGTTATTCACAGAGGTCTACTGAGATTTTCAGCTTCTGTAGACATTTATATCACAATTACCTTTATGAAGGTTTCCCAAATACTATTACTATTTAACGCTTTCGTCCTTCCCTCTTCCTATGCCTTACCAGCATGTTTACTATAGAAGTGCTGGACACCAGCAATTCAACTTGTAAAGACTATGTCCACTCTAAACTGTTATTTCAGGAGTAGAAGAGGCATTCAAAATTTATCCCTTTATCATGGCACATTTCCTTACAGAAAAGAAGTCTCCAGAACTCTGCCTTTTCATTTTCAGTAACCTAACCATAGCAGTGTTTTCTCTTATTCCTAGTCTAACCAGATATGATAACCTTTACACTATTTGTAATTATTTAACTGTAGCTACCTACAACTACCCAGATCCTCGATTTTTCCTTGTGACATCCATTAGGGGTCCTCAAACCAGGACTGAGGTGCTCATAAAAATCAGAGACAGTAAATACCGTCTGTTGTCTTTACTTCCCTCCTCTCCCTGTCATCAGGTATTTGTACATATGGATAAGCCTGAGCCTTCTTTTGCCCAGGCTGAACAGTCCCCGTTCTCTCAGCCTTTCCTCACATAAAAGGTGCTCCAAACCCTTAATCATCTTTGTGGCCCTTTGCTGGACCGGCTTCAGTACGTCCACATCTCCCTGGTAGTGAGGAGCTCAGACCTAAGCACGGCACTCCAAAAGTGTCTTACCAGTGCTGAGTAGAGGGAAGAAGAATCCCCTATGTTTTCAAGATTATCATTCTACCGTGAAATGTAAGAAAACCTTTTTTTAAAAGGAAGGGTTTTTTTTACATCTTTCTGATATCTTTATATTAGTGCATAACATACTATTTTGTAATTCTTTGCAGTTTAGTCAAGATACATTATTAAAGAACTATTACTTAGAAAGATGCTAATTTCCCTTGGAATTTCTGGAACTAGCTAAGAATCCTCTCTGCATGTTTATCAACCCCAAATTTCTAGTCACTACAATTTGCTTATAGTATTTTATCTCCCAGACTGTGTGCTTTACTTGCTGTATCCTGGTTTTGCACGCGACACTTCCCCCCACACATATGCTACCCTGAAATCTATTACACAAACTAAGCGTTTTTCACAATGCCAGAACTAATTACTTTTTAATCACTAAAGTAGTCTCAGAGATTAATAACTACTAAAAGAAAGCATTTTAATGCAAGTCTTATAACAAGTTGTTATAACAAACATTTCAACAGCATCTCTTGGATGGAACATGATAAACTTCCACACACCATAACACATCATATATGTATTCCTTTACAATTCCTGGTTTCGGACATAATCAAGGCCGATTCAGATATATTCATAGTGTTAGTGGGCAAAAATAAAGTTCTCCTTAAAATATGGCAAAAGCGCTAATGGGGAAATAAAACCTATCATCTCCCACACTAATGAAAGAAAGTACAAAGATAAAGAAAAGTTATGGTTGCCCTTGATGCTCTCTGGTGCATTTGTGTTGTGTATTGGTCATGATGAAACAAGAAACAGCTATTCAGACAGCTGTGAATATCCTGTGCAGTAATCTTAGAATTTATGGCTATCTACTGGTTACAGTCACATACTACTGCGAATATAATGGCTTAGCTCTAGTTTATTGCCATGCTAACCACTGCAAGCTCCATTACCTAGCAAGTACCCATCGTAAATGCTGCCATTTGCCATAGCCTTGCTTTTGTGATACTGTTCCTAATTCTTCCAGAGTCAACAATTACATCACTGTTCTCTGTAATTCGACCTCTATCTTACCTGATGAGAAGATGCCTTTGATTCTAGCTAGATCAAACTAACTTGGGTCTTGCTTCCATTCTGCTTTGTTGTAGGCTCTATAAATAAATTGCTTTTAGTTCATATTGTGACAGAACTCAACTAGAAAGACAAATTTTACATTTCTTTTAAATGCAGGGCACTGAATCAGGTTAAATGTAGGAATATAGGCTTCTTAATTATGTATGTTACTGCTTCGCAGAAGCATTAATCTTTTAAAAATATCACACTTGCACTTCAGAAGGCACTGAATAGGCTTTTGTCTCTGCTGTTATCTAAACAGGAAACATAACCAGTAACGCAAATGCACAGTCTCTATTGTGAGGGAACTTTGGAATTATTTGGGCTTCAAGCTTTCTTACTTGTGAAAAAGGCTCAGCTACTACTGCTGAAGAGCATGAAATTGAGCTGTCGTTACTTACTCATATTTTGTTGTGCTAAGAATCATTAGGAATCAAGGATGTGAGAGCCATGAGAAACAAGGAGTGTATTTGTACCCAGTTCTTACTGCTATGCTTCTCTTTCCAATTTCAGATTATTCAAATTTCTTCAAAATTATTCAAGAATATTTTATTGTCATGAAATCTTACTCATATGTCAACACCAGAAAGGTAACTCTCATCCTATTCCCTTCTCACAATGACCCCACCTCTAAGGCATCTCTCAAACTACAGACTAATTTATCTCTGATCGAAGCATTTTTAAGACTTTTCACGTTCTCTGCTTTCAGGAATCAATGGCAAGCTCATGTTGTTTGAGATTAGCCCCTCAGAGAGTTTCTTTGAACGACTGAAGGTCTTCTATATAACCATTACGGATTTAGCAGTTCTCCATCATTCTGTCTTCAGATAAGCTTTATTTAGCCACCTATGGGCACTGTTACATGGGAAACGGAATTCCTTAAATTCAGTGAGGTGATTCTTAGATTGTTTAAGTTTGAAGGTGCCTAAGCCTGGATAGACAACTTATTATAAACCACAATTTTTTTTAGTAAGTTAATAAAATACCACATAATGTAGACTTGTATATACACTGCTTCATTGTGAAAAAGGATAAACTTGGTCTTATTGTGCACTAATAATATTTATGTAAGAGAGTAACTTCAGTGACTTAACGGAAGTTATTTAAATTTATTGGGAAATTTACAAAAGTAAAATTAGAGTTTAATTTAATCTAGCATTCAGAGGTGATATTTATAAGAATAGGAGGAAAGACCAATCTCACAGTATCTCGGCTAATGGATTATGTAGTACCATAAATGTAATTTGAATTCAACGAGATAATAATAAATGAAGGTATATGGTCAAAAGACAGACTTGTAACTTCTAGGTTATTTTTCTCGGGTTTTTTTGGAGATTGGCTGTTCTCCAAAACATTTACAAGTAGTTTGAACATTTATGAGCCATTCGAACAGTAATAATTCTATTTGGCCTACAAAATCTTTGTTGAAATGGGTATGAAATGACTCCAAGTTGGATCTATGCTTCATGAAGGAGTCCTTCTGGCTTGGCCTATTTGTTTTCATGTTAGCAGAAGTGTGACAGCAACAGGAACAACAGTTCCAGTTAGATTGCCATAAGATTCAGAGAACTGATGGATGATGCATTTTACTATGTATTATAGCTCTGTGGTTTTATTTCTAAAATATCATTAATGTTAACTATGATCTACCCACTACCCCTAATTTGTTTTCGTGATGGGAATGTTATAACGCGCAAGTGCTCAAGTATTTAATATTACAGACAGATTTTGCAGAGAACTGAAACAGGATGTGTGCAGACTTAAGCAAATATTTCATTTCAGAGTATTGTAAAAGAACCTACAGGAGCTAAATTCATAAAAATTAAATTTATCTAAGCTGCATTAAGCTTCTCTCTGACTAGGAAAGATATTGGTAGATACCAATAGATAGATACCACCTCATGTCCTGAGTGACAAAGTTGTATGCTGTTACTGTAGCTCCATATTGATTATTGCTAATTGCTGGGGAAAAAAAAGCAACAACAAGCTGTAAAACTGTGGTTCTGCTCATGAAAGCAAAGCATCCACAGGGAAAGCAGACGCATTATGTTCTGAATTTCCAGTTAGCCTTACCTGTGCTAGCATTAACGAAAATCCTGAAGAGTGCTAGAGGTTGCTAAATTTTGAATGTGAAGTGGAATATGCTCAGTTTAACTAGGTTTCAGATCAATAGAATTGCAGTTTAGCACACAAAATTATTTCCATGCTGTTAAAACCTGAGAATGCAATACTTTCCAGCGGAAACCACTAAGACCTGGAAAAGAAAACAACTTAACGTTCATTTGACTTAACCTTAAGCAGTTTTGTCATCAGAGGCCCAAGACCCTCACAACTGTAACATTTTTCTAACGCGATGGGACATTTTGTCGTCTTTTGCAGACCACCTAGATGAATGGTAGGTGCTTGTGTAGAGTTATTGCCTTCAAACTAACTGATCCTAATACCGAGGTTCAAACAGAAATGGATTGTGTTTTTAAATTCAGAAGTCTAAGAAGAACTTTACGCAACTAAATTTAGTGGCCTGGGTCTCTAGTTCCAATACCACCAAAAAGTAAAACATAATTTTCGTAACTTGGTAATTTAGAACTCATTGGAGGTGTAAGCACTTGTTTTCACTTGTAGAAAAATCCCATCATTAACTACAAAGCCCAACACTTGCCCATCTTTCCCTTCACACTTTAAAGAACATAGTGAACAGTCTCACTGGTAAGTAGATTTTTCATTGAAGACTTGTGAGTGGGAATAATAAGAGAACAAAACAAGACCCAGAAAATTCCTTGACTGTATTTAGAAAGTGCATAACATAAAGGGAGGGGGGAACTCCAAACCAACCCTGAAAATACAAGCTAATTCTTAATGTGCCCATTTGACAAGTACTGCATGACTGTTCTGGCAGCCTTACAGAATGCTTACAAATGAAAAAGGGAGTGGGGCTGGAAAGAAAGTTCATTAATTAGTATTTTTAGAATATCAGGCGCAAAGGACAGCATAGGCTTGCAGACAGCATTACTATGGCACCTCTAGTGCAAAACGAGATGCAGGAAGAGAAATGGGAAACGTGGAACACTCATTCTGTACAAACATTGTTAAGGACAAACAGACGACAGTACACGTAAATCAAGTCAGTCTTCTTTCTCTCATGAACGTTCACTTTACCAATTAAGCTCTCAGTCACCGTGTTCCCTAAGACCCTCTAATGTTAAAATTTAGGAGTTGTGTATTTAAGGGAGTGGTTACAGTACAGCATTTTCCCTAACACATGCTCCAGGCACTTATATTAGTAGTGAAATAACATCAAGTTTCATACAGCGCAGCCACATTGCTCTAACCTGAGCATAGGCTGACTTACAGATCTTACTGGCCTTTGCAAATACGGTACTGGAACCCTTCCAGGGTACCAGATTTTCTGCATGACATTGATCATTTGATATCGCTTCAAGGACAGAATAAACATACCCAGCCCAAGCCTGCCACTGTATACCTCTGCAAGTAGGAGTGCTTTTTGGCTGCTGCACCCAAATTTTCCTCTACAGCATTGTAAGCACAATCTTGTGTTCCAACAGCTTGCGCACAAAACGTAACGAGGAGTAAAACACAGTTCTACACAGACCTAATCTTAGCATCAGATTTTGGTCTCAGAGGTGGCTATTTTTCCCAGAATTTATTACATGTTAAGATAAAGGGTAACCAGAGTAAAATCCAAGTAAACTTTTGTTTTTGTAAGAACTCCCTCATTGTTTCTAGTAACAAAAATGAAGTATTTCCAGAGATGAGTGACCACCACTGAATATGATCCTGGCCCTTTCAAGACATAAAAAAAATTTCAGATATGCATTATTTAAACTCTTGTTGAATGTAGTATACCTCTAATGCTAACATTAAACCAAAGACTTAATGTCTTTCTTACATAACAACTTATCAGAAAAGCTATTGGAATAACTACAGTTGAACTTTTGCTCTCAACATAAATTTTCACATTATTAAAACAAAGACATACCAGTGTAATCGCTTCAGAGCTTTTATGTTGTGACCATAAATTTGTGACTGCAGTACTGCTCCTGCAGTTTATCTATGGTATTACAAAGAAATAGGACATTATATAGACACAGATAGTGTATATGCACTAGGAATTGAGATATATATATATATAAAACTAATAACATGTTATGCGCACATAGTATCACTGTCTATATAGTAGACTTACTCTTACAGAGATATTAGGAATAAATATGGTCTCATACCTACTTGAAAGCTAACACTCTTTCTCCAAAAATCTGATTATATAGTGTCAGACTAGACAATAACGAGAAATCAGATAATGATGGTAAGATGAAAATGAGAAATAGTGAAAGACAGTACTAAGCGACATTTTAGTGTTTTATCAGTGCAATTGCTGAAAGCGTGGATATTTTTTAAAAGGCTGTACCATATGGAAAAATAATCCACAAAACACCAAATGTGTGAACTGAAAACAACTGAATATAACTTGGAAATTCTTCGTAACATATATGCCTTGTGAACCTCCTTTCTAGAAAAAGAAAACACTTGTGGATTTTGCAATTATGGCATTAAAATACAGTCAAAGATGACCTCCAGCATTCTTAGCATTGTTACATATGCATAGGTCAATACATTCGTAATTAGAGAAGCGGTAAATTGGCTCAAGTGAGGAGCATCCGAGTTGTGATTGCAGTCTTCTACACAAAACCCAATTTAAAATGGTTTTGATCTTAAACATTTCTTACACATGTCCTTGCCAGAAAAAAAATAATTCACTGTTCAGCACTTATGTTCAGCCTGCTTAAGAGCCACAAAACACACATTCTTCCAGTAAGTACCCCTAAAGATGTTCTTAAATTTTGCCTTTTATTATATTTTAAAGGGTGGGACTCAAAACAAAAAGAATTGGTAGCAATCACTTGTTTTCAGAAGAGTCATGATGCCATTGCTAAACCCTGTTGCACAGAGCCTACATGCTAAAGCACTGCATGCAAACTGGGGGGAAATGTTCATTTCTCCACTACACATCTTTCACCTCCCAGGACAGCACCTTCAAAACATGTGGCCCTCAGGCAGGACACACTCGGGGAGGGAAAGATGATTCTAACAATAGATATCAGACATACAATCAGACTTGATTAAATTAAAATACCTAACTTGCATTGTCAACCTCCTAATCTAAATTTATTTTTAACAAACTAGAATTCTGATAGACACCAATGTTTATGTGTAAGTTCTTAAAAATACCTTAGGAATGGCATCTCTCTGAAAACTTCTATTGTTTCAAGTGGTTGGTCGGTTGGTTTGTTTGTTTTTAAAGAGACAGTTTGCTCTAGAGAACCTAACTTTTAACAGCTTTGATTCCTTTGTTAAATCTCTCTTTAAAATACATTACTGGGGATCGATGGTGTTCTGTCCTTGGAGACCCAGAGCAAGACCTGGGAACCAGCTTCTCATTACAGAGAAAAAGTAAGATAAAATTTCATGAAGGAAAAAAAAAGAAAAAACTGCAAAAGAAGAAATTAAGAGAAGCTTGCAGAAAAATATAATAACCTTAGATTACATTGATTTGGTCTAGTAAAAAATTATTATTTTTACAGAAAATTTAGACATTTCTCTCATAACCTATACTAGTCTGCATAAGAAAGGGCAAACTTATTTTATAAATGAAATATTATGTGCAACAACATATATTCTATTATTTATTATGTTGACATATTATTATTTTACTATGTTTTGGGTTTTTGTTTGAAACAGACGGCACTTCCTAAAGACCCGAATTATCTTCTTTTTTAATCCTCACATATATGAATAGAAATGATCAGCTTTCAAGTAACTAATGCCCTTGTAAATGTGAAAAACCCATGAGAAGCAAAAATAAGCTTTTTAGAAATTCTTCACCTTTTCTACCTTTCATAAGCCAATGAATTAGGAGCGTAAAAAAAAAATTTCTTGGGGAAATAATAAAGAGCCTAGTAATGTAAGTATGTATGTAAGACTTCAGTTATTTCTGAGGAGAAGCTTCTTGATTTTTTTCAAAATCATTTTTTAAATAGGGTTTGTTTTTTGCATTTTGCATATTGCAATTGCATATATTGTCCTCTGAAACACTTTCCAGAAAATATTTTTAAATAACTTTAATTTTGAAGATCAAGATGCTTATGAAAATATCCCGTGTACAAAAAAAGTACTGTGTTTCATAATAAAATAATATTACTAGAGCGATATTTCAAGTTGTTGTGGTGACTGGGTCTGTAAAAAGGGTAAATCACTTATAAAATATTTAGGTATTTTTCCCTGCAGAACTTTTATATGAAGTTTTTCCATTAAAATTCTTTAGAAATAATTCAGAGCATAAAGTACAGAACAAAAGAACTACAAAGATTTAGATGGCGTCATCATTATTGTTCTGAAACATAAATACCTGTTATGGTTGCATTCTTTACACATTAACAGGTATGTAACTCTTGTATAAGCTGAAAGAAAAGGAAGAACAAGCTCAGGAAGACATCCTATTAGCCAGTTTCCTATTTAATTCCAACTTTAAAATTTGCCAGCAAAAAAAAAAAGTAAGCAAAAAATCAGTCACATTCAAGCAATTTGAATAGCTATTTGATTAACAGTGTTATTTAGGGCTCATCAGAATTAGCAACTTGGTTGAAACATATTGTCCTGCAGGCTAAATGTAGCTGTTGTGTGTGCACAAGTGAGCAGTGAATGTTGTCAACCTTGACTTCAGCAAGGCTTTTGACACTGTCTCCCACAACATCCTTGTGGGCAAGCTTAGGAAGTGTGGGCTAGATGAGTGGACAGTGAGGCGGATTGAGAACTGGCTGAATGGCAGGGCTCAGCAGGTTGTGATCAATGGTGCAAATTCGAGTTGGAGGCCTGTGACCAGCGGTGTTCCCCAGGG
>VZSC01018829.1:113373-127038 GCA_013398225.1 Steatornis caripensis
GGTGTCAAGAGGATGGAGCCAGGCTCTTTTCAGTGGTGCCCAGCAACAGGACAAGGGGCAACAGGCACAAACAGAAACACAGGCAGTTCCACCTGAACATGAGGAAGAACTTCTTTACTGTGAGGGTGACAGAGCACTGGAAAAGGCTGTGGAGTCTCCTTCTCTGGAAGTATTCAAAACCTGCCCAGACACATTCTTGTGCAACCTGCTCTAGGCACACCTGCTTTAGCAGGGGGGTTGGACTGGAGGATCTCCAGAGGGCCCTTCCAACCCCTACCATTCTGTGATTCTGTGATGTATAGATGCCCAAGACAAAGAGAGTTAACATCTGCCTAATGCAATCATGGCCTCACAGACTCGCTGCCTGTGTTTGCTCGCAAAGAGCCCAGGGGTAGAACTATACCTGTAGGGGCTACCAGTAAAGGGTGGAAGTAGGTGCGAGCAGGCTCCAGTGGGTGGTAGAGGGAAGTCATGGACTTCTTGACCATACAGGCAAGAGGCTCAGAGCAGTAATACACCTTCCCAAGTAGCCTTGTCCTTTGTCATTGTCTCAACAAAGAGAGACCAGCTAGAAACAAACACACTGATGCTTTTGAGTCACTGACTGCTTCTACTACATCTACAAAGGTTCCTAGCCTACTACCGTCCCCTCTGGTCCTAGCCAGATCTCTTGCGCTGCTGACCATTGTGAAACAGACTTTATTAGTGCTGTACGTATAGTGCTCTGCCAGAAACAGCAACTCTATTTCTTACTCTGTTGGTTCTCAGCAATGGTTCGATTGAATTTTCAAGCTTTCCAGGAAATAATTTCCATGCTGAGAGCCAATCTGCCAAATATCAGGTGAAAAGAAAACATACTTATGAAACTGCAGCAATAAAACCTCCTGTGAGTGTCCAAAAAAACATGAGAAAAGGAAAGAGAAATAGTAGAAATACCTAGAATAGTATACCTCTGGTTTACATACTTGAGAAACTCAAGTGATGATCACTGGTTTTGGCCTCACATTATATCTGATTCTGACTAATATGATGATGAAACCAATCTGGGGCAGTTTCAATGTGGGGGAATTTAAAAGAGGGAAATGCAATCGAATATTTTGCTGAAGATATGTACTATGCATTTCTCTCTGATATTTTATTAGTCTATAGATGTTTTTAAAACATGAATTTTCTAGTTTTATTTCTAATTCAAACATCCTGAAGAAAGAAGGATTCACTTCTAATTGTTGGACTATGAGCAAATTGCAGGGTATTTTCATATAGGTAATTTATACAGGAAAAAAACTTCAGAAAACAGAGTTTTCAATCACTAAGAGTTCAAAAACTGGGCCTGAGGTGTATTTGCAAATCTGAAGAAAACTATAAACATGTATGCTGGAACCAGTTATGTATTCAATACACTCCATATGAAAACCCAGGACCTTAACTCAACAAACAAGCATCTCCATTTGGAACGAAATAGAGAATACCATGAGATGACAGAGCTTATTAAATACTTCTGTGTAATTAGTACACTTTCCAGAGTATCACCTATTAAATTCTATAAAACATACCTTGAACTACACTAGCTGGTGCTAGCACACCATCAGGAACCAGAAAAAGGTCTTTTAATTTGGGTGAAGTATCAGAGTAAAAGACAGCAAATGTAGTATCTGGACACACAAAAAGGGGTTTCGGCAAACGTGGAGATTCTAACATTGATGCATCTACAACAGGTGCTGCTGGTGGAAAGTAATCTGAATCCCATCACTCAAAATACTTGAGTCATTTAGAACAACAACAAAAAAATGAACAGATAGCATACTGCAAGTTTTTTTACAAGTTACAAGTTTTGTATGAACAAATGACAACCGAAAAAAACCCTACCACAGTATGTCTTTTCCATTTCTCCTATTCATGATTCTGTGCAGCTTTCTGAAGTGTTTAAACAGTAAACTTTATCTAAATATTAAAAGGTAAAATAATTACTCTGTGTGTAAAACTCATTTTAGAGAAGAGTGTAAAATGTCATATAATCTGAACTACTCTGGTTTCACTGTACGTGGCAAGAAATACTGCTATTTATAAAACCTGGATAAACATTTCATAATTAACACTAACTAAATTTCATTTTTATGCTTGTGACGTGTTTATAGGTAGGAATGCCAGCAGGTTCAGAAGCTTATTACTCTACTTATAGCCTTCTGTAAAATAGAATAGTTCCAGAAAACAAGTATCTGTTCTTACTAAATTAATTTTTTGAAAAATTAAGTAGAATATTTGGAGAGCAGTACGAATATCACTAATGCATGGAAAAATAAGTGTATTCTGCATTTATTGATCTAAATTTTCTGTTTAAATACCATAATATTCCTGCAGATAAACTTGCTATATATGTAGACTTTACTGGAACAGTCTCAGAGGTAAAACAATTCTCAACTGGCCCAGAATGGCATGCTTAACGCTGTTACAACATCATTCTCTTTTTCAAAATGGCTGTATTGATTATTCCTTTACTGGGGTGAAGCTGCCCAGTGCAGATAATGCTTTTTAGACCATTTGTCATAATGCAAGACTCATTCACCTCTGTGGAAAACTTTTGGGTATCTGGTAAAGAGGCTTAAAGTAAAAAAAGGTAAGTTATAAAAGTATGATGCTGTGAAACAGCATATATCATATTGTATAATACAGAAACCACAAGTATTTTGTCTAGAAAGAATTCAGGCAATAGTCATTACAGTACTGTTTCCTACATAAGCAGAAATGTGAAATTAAATGCAAGAGTTGTCTTGGACACATACACATTCCCTTTTTTTTGTTACTTATTGACCAAATTCAATAAAAATTCTACCAAAAACTGCACATGGAATGAGATCCTAAAATAGCAATTCAAGTTTTAAGATTATTTTTCTATTAATAAAAACGGTAGATTATACTTCTATAAATTTTTATTCATTACTTTCTGAATGTTCTTCACATTGTATATTTTAATCTCCCATCCACTAGGCCATTGTAATCTGTTCTGTAAATTGCATATTCCACTGATTAAAATTCAGTATATTGAATCAAGTCACAGTTATGACATAGCTCTCGTGATACAATTATATTTATTTGTGAATAAGGCAAAGTCCGTGTCTATGTGTGTATCAAAAGGTTCCTATTTAAAGCCAAAAAGAAGTTTGATCTAAGTAAGATTATATTTAATTTTCTTCAGGCAACGAAATAATCTATGAACTAGTCCAGTACACGCTGCAGATAAACATTCAGATTATTTAGAATCTCTATTATTCCTTCCCTGGTCTATTTTTATGTATACAGAGAGTACTTCGGCTCAAGAATGCAAATATATGCAGTGCTATTTTACTCTTCTAAAACTTCTGTTTATATATGCCAAGCTAGCTGGAACTTTTTCAAGAGTCTTCATTAGCTTAGACATTTTGAGAATATTTTGAAAGCTTGAATAAATTGCTTAACCACCAAATGCCTAGGGCAGCTAGGCAGCGTCTGAAGACTTAGTGAATTGAGTGACTCTTGAATTAGACATTTGCATGGTTATTTTTAATTAATCGCCATATAAAATGTAATTAGCATGCACCACTTATCATTTGAATAGTAGTTGGCAATTTTTTTATTTTGTAAATTCTTCTTACAGTGCACGGTTCAGGAGGAGAGAGGGAATCCCAGAGGCTAGTGTCAGGAACGATCAGGGGTGATTTAGTTGGCTGTTGCTTGGGATATAACGTGTCGTTTATTTTGCTCTCTATTGGTCAGGATTTTTAAACTTAGAAATACACAACTGTGCATGCTCATCATCTCTCCCTGTCTTTTCAGGCCAGTAATGTGCTCAATAAAGAAATAACTGTAAGACCTGCACAGAACCTCATTCTCGAGTGCTGTGTGGTTACTCTGCAATGCAAACTTTAAAGGCAGTGGGACACAGCACAGGTGCTGGGCCCCCACCAGCTTCAGTGAACACGTGTTTGTGCTGGTATGAATGAAAATGCCTGATACTGCTTTAAAGTGGATTGAAGAACACAAGAGAAGAGCTGTAAGGCAGGTAGCATCCCTAGAGGAACACCAGGAAGCCAATTTCTTCCTGTCTGGAGGCAGCCAGCTCTCAGCTGGGATTCAAGGTACAGAGCCTTCCTAACAAACAGAGGAGTCAATATCAAAAGCTGCTGCACATCCCCAGCATCTCCAAAGACTGCAGTTCTCACCGTCACGGTGCCCAGAGCTGGTAAGGACATTCAGAATAACATAGATGCACTTTCAAAGACTACACAGAGAACAGCATCTGTTCTTGCTTGGACAAGCCCATTCCCCGCAGTTATACGAGACTGTAGGGAGGCCCCGCTGCAAACTGAGCGTCTGGACTCATTAACGTCAGTTCCTGATGACATGTCTCAAAAAGGCACTTCATATTTGTTCTGCAACTAGTAACTCTCTGCAATAATGCCAACTAATTTCTGACAGACGGTGTTCCCGTCCCAGCTACCTCTGCAGACATACAGATAAGGCAAGGCTTTACATCTACAGGCTCAGTCTCATGCTCTGACCAAGACAGATGACTGCAACAGAGTAAAATGAAAAATGTCATGGGGTTCTGCTTTCTTTCAGCTAAGTACTCAAATCTGTTAAAGGTGTCTTGAGCACTAGTTTTTTTTTTTAAGTTGATCACGTTTCCAGAAGAACAACTACAGTAAATGAACTCAAATTAAAAAAAAGCAGGATAAGCTGACAGCATCCCCTCGCACTGAGGGCATTCTCCCCTGTGAGTCACACAGCAGCCTATGGACTGCATCCTTCGTGCCATGCACCACCAGACAGTGTGCACTGCGCTCAAAAGGGTGCTCCTCAAATTTCATTTTTACTTTTATACTTTTATCTTTAGAAAATATTTGAAAAATATTCTATTTTGAGGATGAGTTAATAACTGCATTGAATTTGAACACTGGCCAAATCCTAGAAATAAACAAAAAAGGCTTTCCAGAAGACTTTCTAAACCCAACACTCACTTTTCCTTAAGGAAAAGGCTGTGAGACTGTGAGAAGGGTGGGGAGGAAAAAAAAAATGGTTCTGCTGTTCTTCACTGCACCCGAGGAATATACAACTATTACACTTTTGTATTGCTATCACTTCTACCTAAGCTTTAGTAGCCTGATTTAAAATAAGATTTCAGCATCTGAAACATGACTTAGACAGAAGTTAGCCAGTTGAGTTAGAATTTGTAATTCTGAAAAACCCTGCTCGTTTACCTCAGCACACTTAAAATATATCAAGTTGTCATTGTTGCCTCCACCTCTTTGTCATAACAGTTCCTCAAGTGCTGAAAGTTTTTCTTCAGTGTATTTCCACAAACATCTCCGTGCTTACAGAGCTGAGCAGACAGACCATACTATCTCTCACCTAAACCTACTATTTTATGATATAAAACTGTTTTGTTTTTTTTTTTAATTTTTCTGGGATTATTCCCGACTGAAAATGTTCATAGAATGCCTTCAGAATAAAGCTATGCATAAAGTCGTACTAGCGGCCTCTTAAATCTTTTAAACATTGCATGGAAAAATATTATCAATTCCTTTTATGTAGTCACTCAGTTGTTAGAAAGACCATGTAAAAAGTGAACAAAACCAGAACATGTAGAACTACGAAAAAACCCCACAACCCAAACCCAAAAACTTACCTACAAAGGGAAACACCAGATGCCAAGGCCTTCATTAAACATTAACTTGGTAAGACATATAAAATACGACAGACTAGACTTCTCAAGGCAATCGGCTACCATTGACACCACAGAAATGCAACTACTGGGTTGTTTGGGCCCATCCCTTCCCCTCTTAAAAAAATGTTTCTTTTATTAAAGGAGAACTGTCAACACATCTCTCCACAACAGAGTTCCAAAGCAGACCAAATTAAAACTTTGAGCCTCTGGTAGGTGGGTCACCTATGCTCTGGAGAAGGAATGGATTTGAAAACCATCTCTACACTAAACAGTTCCTATCAGCGTTTGGATTCCAGTCAGGAGATCAATCACTTAAAAGCACAGCAGTAGCGGTATTTTGAAGCAATATGTAACTCTCAGTTTTGAATTAGCCCTAGTTCTTTAAAAATGTTTTGTTATACTCACAACCATACAAATTAAAAGTTAAATCCCTCTATAACAATATCCATCTAACTAAAATAGAATAAAGCAGTCGTCTATCCCTGAAAACCACTTGCTCCTAATCACCCTTTAGCAGGTTTTTCCCCCGGACACTCACCTACACAAAGCAGCACGCTCCAAACCGGAAAGGATAACTACTGCCTCACCCAGACATTGCTGTCAGGAAACGGGCTCTGCGATCCTGGGCCCTTCCAGCAGGTGGTTGCTTCAGACTAATCTTTTCCTCTTCCCTTTTTCTGCCCAGTGGGACTTGTCTGCCATTTTTTTTCTAGCAAAAGGTCCTCAGCTTTTCCCAAGTTGGACATTAGAGAGTACAGCATAGATATTATTCTAATGAAAATGTAATTCTTTTACTACCTCAGTAGCTGGTAATAAAACATGTTTCCCTGTCGAGGCCTTTTTAACATACTATTTGTTTTAAACTGCCTATATGCTTGTAAACAGCTTAGATTGCTGTAAATTGATCCACCTGACATCCTCCTTTTCTGGTGTGGATAGTCAGGATAAAGAGAAGGACAGGTTAATTACAAAGAAGATGTGATAATTAGGTAATTAAAACATCACGTTGCTCTGTAGCAAGTAGAAAGGGGAGGGAAGACGACTGGGGAATTGAGTGAAGTTACAGCAGAGATTGGTTTATGAAGCACGGAGAGCAGGAACTAGCTTTGAAGAGACACCACAGCTGTGTGTAATGCAGTCTGTCCAAACCTAAATCTCGAGTAAACTGCAGCAATTAGCTCAGGCATACGTTGTGTCGTGAACGTGAATACAAGCCGTACTAATTTAGTCAGGGGGTTGCCTAGGTTTCTACAGCCCTGGATGAGTCTGGTCCCTTCTTGAACTGTGTAGCAGAAGACCTCACTGGGGTGGGTCTACACAGAACAAAGTGCTACTTGAAATCCTTGCTGTCTACCTCCTCAGTGGGCAAGAACGTAGGAAAGGTATCATCCTTAAAGAAATTCACTCACACCCAGAGAGATGGATACTATTGCTGGTATCAGAGAGCTCTAGCTTATGCTTTTTTTGTTTTTATTACAGTTTAGTAAGGACATGTATCTCATGTACCATGAGTTTTGTCTCTGAGTACAAAATCAATTTAGACCTAATGTACTTGTTAGAAATGCACCTTTCCCCCAGGATAAAAACTATGGCTTGTCTTCAAGACTGCTTTGCAGCTCCAGAAAAAATTATTCACGCAGATTATTCACGGCCCCATTGCTATCTGAATGCCTACTTAGTGCAAAGAAACAGCAAAGTACTACTTACTGGTTTTCTTTACAGTTTTCAGATTCGACTACATGTCATTGTTTGTTAGCCTAATTTTAATTTTTCAGAGTCTTCATTATTGATGGTACAGACGGCATACAAATTTGGAAGAAAAGCCTCCAAGCTCTATCGATTGAGTAACAGTCAATTAATTACACTAGATAAAGAACAATTGCTTTATGTAAATTATAAAAAAAAATCCCAGCGTTGTGATTGTATCATGATCTATTAGTATGGCAAATATTAATTAAGCTACATTCTCGGTAAGTATTCATACAACAAGAGACAGTGTATCATTTGTTCATCTAAATGATTGTGAACACCAAATATTTCAAAAGAAACGCAGCAAAAAGGCAACAGAAGAAAGCTGAAAGGAGGTGAGAAGAAGCAGCAGTAGAAAGGAAAAACTGCGAAGGACAGAAAAGAGGTCATATGAGAACAGAAATAAGTGGAAGCAATCAAGGAATAGCATTTTGTAAAAGATCCCAGGTGAAACAAAATTGGTTTGAGTTGTCATATCTAGCTGACATTCTTTTCTCTGTAATAAGTACTGTATCAATTTTTTTTGCGACATTTGCTGATTAGTAGAGGCTCAAAATTCTTCCGAAGAATAGACGAGTTTTAAAAATGAGGTACAGTCTTAATTGTAGGCTTTATGAAGCAAATGGGAATAGCTGAATTCACATTCAACCTCAAGAGACACATATTAACTAGAGAAAATATGAGAAATAATATCTGAAATGGAGAACAGTTTGCAAGAACAGAAAACAGGTGAAAGAAGCCAGGGAATGTGGTATCAGTGCTGTTCAATGCTTTTAAGAATTGGCTTTCAAATTGGATTTGCAGTTTCATTTAGAATAGTCTTTAAAGTTTTGCTTATAACCAGCAGAAAGACAGACTGCACTTAAAATAGTACTGAACCATTTTCTTACTCACTTATTACTAAAGCAGCATTGACATCATGAGATCCGACATGAATAAATTCTAGACTTCACAATGGTTAGCTGATATTTTCTATATTTACACAGAGACTCAGGTTCTTTTGCAACATTTTTTGCAGACACTGATTCCCCTCTGAAAATGAAGGATTTCACATTTCTTAAAATAAGGTCATTTGTGTGACTAAGTTCCAATTCAGGTGTTCAAGCACAAAAGCTTGAACCACATAATCTCACTATAAATGTATATGTGTTTTTATTTGTATTTTTACATAAGGTAAACAAAGAATGGAAGAAAGAAAGTAGTACCATTCTCATTCTGGAGGGAAAACCACTGAAGCACAATCAAGGTTCAAGCCCTCCAAGTATTTACCCTTTATTAGCCAGAAGTTTTCCCAACAAATGAACACCAAAGTACGTTCGCGGTAAATGAGAGAGTTTTGGCACCTTGCTATGGGACCTGTCCCGGTGCATTAATTAAAAAGAATCTTTCTTTTCCACGTGTTATTTTGTGTTTTGATTTGTTCTTCTAAATAAGCAGGGACCTAGCAGTGTGAGTAGACAGAACAAAGACTGACCAAAAAAAAGGGCAATGAGAAAGGAATTGTTCAAAGTATGTCACGCTTCAGCTCCCAGCCATTTCAAAACTTCTTTTAAAAGCAACTTGGCCACCTCACTCCTTTCACATGCTATTAGCTTCACAGACAGCGATCAGAAGCCCAAGGAAAAGATCTTGAGGTGCAGGTATATAATGACTGCTTGCGGAAACTTTGGTGGCACTGCATATTGGTTGCTGCAGGATCTTTAAAAACGTAGAATTATAAATTGTAGTTTCTGTTAACAGTTATTGCTCATAGTCAAATAGTTTTTGAAATTACACAATAGGCACAATCCTGCTTTCACTTAATTCGGAGGTGGTTCCTCTCCTGTACCATCTCTCCATAATACACTGCTGTAAAACATGCTAAAAACCTAGAGGAAGCTAAGCCATGAACATGCTGTGAAATAAGTCCTTGAAGCTGTGATGCCCAAGACTTCGTTGCCCCCACATCTCAAGCGTGTCNGAAACACGCTAAAAACCTAGAGGAAGCTAAGCCATGAACATGCTGTGAAATAAGTCCTTGAAGCTGTGATGCCCAAGACTTCGTTGCCCCCACATCTCAAGCGTGTCTCTGTTAGGCAAAGCTGGTGATCCTGTGCAGAACGTTCCCTTCTGTGCTCCATACTCAACAATTGCAAATAGGTCTGCTTTTTGACAGTTCAGGGATGCTAATGTTTCTGCTTTCTCTAGCCTCATTGAACAGATATGCCATAATGGATTTCATTCAGGCTTGTACAAGTGATCATGCACACACTGCAAGTGAATGCCATGTCCTAGATTTTGAGAGGTTTGTTTAGCTTGTCTCAGCTCGTTTGTGATGTACGTTTTCTGCAATAAACTGGCACCACTTGGATTGCCATAAAATCAGGAAAAATAAGTTCTTGTTGATGCTTCTGCGGAAAAGCAGACCGTTTGACAGGTATTTGAAATTTGGCTTCATAGAAGTCTTTAATGTGACGTGTAATGCCAACCAAAGTACAGCAAAACCCCACGTTAACTGCCGCTATAATCTGTATTGACTTCTTAACAGGTAGGTTTATCGACGCTTTCCATTACGATCCGGCGAAAAGCTGTAGCAGTGCGCTAACCACCAACTGACATTTCGGTTCTACCTAAGGATGTAATTTTGTCTTGATAAAACTACAGAGAAATTACAGAAATGGCCACAAGTCAGTGTCTGATATCATGTATATTAGGAAAGTGGTACTTAGATTGAACACAAACATTCTAACATACAAGCACTTTTCACTCCAATATGTACGTTCTTCTAAGGTAGTTTTCATAGTTTTCCCCATTGAATTACTTACATGTAACTAAAAAAAAAAAAGAAAAGGAATATTCAGTAAGTGTGTTTGAAAAAGTGTGGTTGAAGTGATAAAGACAGATCAAATAAAACTTTCAAAACCATCAGGGAGAGGGTAGCTCAAAACCACCATTCACAGCAACATGAATTCTGTATATAAACCACATAAAACTACCTGAAAAATAAAATATAAATAAATGTATAAATGATAATTATTCTCTTGATGAGATACTGTTTGGTGTACAATGTTACACTAATCTCATTTTATCTAACACAAAAGCAAATATTTGCGGTGAACTCTGGGGTTTTTTAGTATAATCAATGGCTGCTTTGGATCTGGATACTGAAAGTCTTTCAGGAGTTCTGTCAGTGCTGTCATTGGCTATCACACAGATCCCCAGCTTAGTTTGGGATGGTAGCAATTTAGCAACTTTGATTTTTAGAACTTCCATTTTTGCTTTGACTACTCAAAGGATTCCAAGTCTGAGATTTCAAAAAAACAAATATAAATACATCAAGCCGTTCCTTCTTCCCTTTAGAGAGTGTATAAAACATGTTTGTCTCTTGGGAAGAGTATAAAAATATGTATAAAGTTAGGAAAAAACCCTCAGTGATTAGTTATTTCCCACAGGTTTCCAACAGTATTTTGAGAAACTGGGAAGAATCATTCCCCCAGGACTCTTTGCTATCCTAGTCAGTTGTGTTTAATTCTTCAAATTTATTCTAATTTTAATTCCTTCAATGAATACTGAAATACACATTCTCAGAGAACGAGAAAAGCTATTTGGAAGTATTAGCGGATAGGCAGGGCCTTAAGAAACAAATAACCAAAATATTCAGCTTTTAGTATTAACAGAGATGGATGTTTTAAAAATTTGGGTAAAATAGTTGTGATGATAACATAAATATATTTGTATTTGGTATTATTATGCTAATACATCGCAAGTAATTTTCACTCTATTAACAGAAACTGCAATAATTTTAGCTTTGCCTCCGTTCTGAAATTACCCATTTTCTAACAGTAAACTAAATGTCTGTAGTAGAAAACTAATGCAGCTGAATTTAGAGTTTGTAACAGATTTTAGTGCTTCCTGATTGTTTTCTTCTCCTCAAGGTATGCATTGTACCTGCGTGCTATAGAGCACAACACTAAGCGCTGGGTTAACACATGAGGTCTTTCAAAAGCATCTCTAAACTTTACTTTACAAAACGAAGTCTTCCTAACAGGATTTCTGATCCTAGCATAAGTGACCGGCCTCCTCAAGAAGACATGTGAAGATTCTTGACCCTAGTGATACAGTACCTAAACTAGGTGGGAGTGAAATATAGAGGAAAAGATCGAGTTTGGGCACCACCAAGACTATCCGCGCTGGACAGGTGGTATGTGCGGGGGGCTTGTCTCAGGCTCCTGGATGTCCCCACTGACGGTGGTGGTCACACTTTGAGACTGCTTTCTTCCAGCAAGCGTAACACATTAAGACAGCAGCGGAGTTACTCATGTGCCCCCACCAGCAGGATCTGGGACACAGCTGAGAGACCACCTGCCCCAGAGAGCCTGGAGGCTGGGAATGGTTTGCCCACAGGTGCCTAACTTGTGACAAGAGAGGTTGTTCCTCTGCTCAAAGCCCTGAAAAAGGATGCTTAACTCAGGTTTCAGTGTTAGACAAGGAATTTAGAAAAAACATCTGTATTCCAAATAACAAGAGCCTTTAGGAACTAAGTGTCCCTTATCCTGTGCTGTGTCTCTACAAATACGCTCTTGGATGGGGGGACACGTGTTTACATGTGTATACGTCTCATTTTGCTGGCAGACTGAAGTGGAAATACGGAGCTGGGGCTTGAGCTTAGGCCCTCACCTGGCATTAGCTATGTCCTAACAGAAGCTGAACCCAGATTTATGTAAAGAAAGGTTGCCTTTAGCTGAAGTCTTCATAGCATACATATGTAAAAGAAATACACAATCCTGTACAAGACATACTGACTAGCAGTATTACAGCAGATGATGAAAGGAGTTGGTTCAGCTGTGAGTGCTCCCAGTAGCTGCTTCCAGAAAAGCATTACGAAGTCTCCTGTACCCTTGCTTGAACTTAATGTTGTCTCTGCCTTGAAGGATTTGCTGACATCTGCAGTTTCTTCCACTTCCAATGATTCTGCAGTTTGTGGTGCCATGAACCCTGTCAGCTTCTAAGAGGCTCATTTGGTACGGAGTCAGCCTGCTTGTTGCAAAGGTTTTTCTAGCAGATATTTTTTTCCCCCCTCTGTTTTGCTGTTCGTTTTATTCTAGCATAGGACAGAAGATTGGAGGACTGTTCTTGAAGACAGTAAATGCAGCAGATCTGTTCTTATGATATATTTATGCTCTGCCTGGGTTCTGGTCAGCTGTGATTTCCATAGCTGAACTGATAGTAACTTTTCATGTATGTGACTTGCTCTTGACTGTTATGTTTTAAAGAGTTGCTTATAATATTGTGGGAATACCTAACTGTGAAATGTTTTAGATTTTTGCTTTTTTTAAAAATCTAAATAACATCTTCCTCCCTTTCCTTTTTTCTGTCTGAAGCAGACACACATCAGCTTAGTCAGGGAACTTGTCTCAGATATCCTATAGAACTGATGGCAGTGTTGCTCAATATTTACGTAATTAATACTTCATAGAAAATTTATTTTTCAAACAGGAGACCTCTGGTATAATCTATAAAATTGTGGACTCCTGCATAGGCAACAACAGACAATGAGCTGACTTGTCTAAGTTAGTTTTCCTAGCATCCTTAAGAAGGAGTTTAAAGACTGTAGTTTGAACATGACTACACAGGACATTTCCCTTAATTTGATTCAATAAATAGAATAGAATGCCATGGACAAATGATAGAATGAAAGGCAGGATGTTATGCGCTTCCATTATTTTTAAATCTGCTGGAAGAGTGATAAAAATTACTTTTCTGTTATAATTTAAGCATAACATAAAAACAAGAGAGTTCACAGTTTGATACAAGGACACAAGTAACCAGTATGAACACTATTTTATAAATACATGGTTTACTACATTTTTTACAGTGTTGCATTAAAATAACCTCAATATGAACACTATTTGTTATGTACTGGACATGTGGAATGGCAATATAGTTATTGTAAGATGTCCCTCTTAATTGGTTTTTATCTCATTATTTGATATATGAAAGCAAAGAATTGGCAAGATATCCCTATTATCTCTGAAAATCACACAAAAATGAATGAAGAATGTAAAAAATTGCCTCATTGTCTTCAGCAAGGCTTTTGACACTGTCTCCTCATAGGTAAGCTTAGGAAGTGTGGGCTAGATGAGTGGACAGTGAGGCGGATTGAGAACTGGCTGAACGGCAGAGCTCAGCAGGTTGTGATCAATGGTGCAAATTCGAGTTGGAGGCCTGTGACCAGC
>VZSC01018829.1:127655-169509 GCA_013398225.1 Steatornis caripensis
CACCCTGCTCTAGGGGCACCTGCTTTAGCAGGGGGGTTGGACTGGATGATCTCCAGAGGTCCCTTCCAACCCCTACCATTCTATGATTCATTTTATGAGGCTAATTATATACTCGCTTACTGTGTGATGCAGGATTTGTGAAAAAAACTGAAACAACTAAGCATTATTTAAAAGCAAAACGTAATCATTTGAGAAAAAATGCTCCCAATCCTAGAGAGAATTTGCTGTTCATTTTTTTCAAGCTATTTAATATAAGCACAGAGATGCTTCCTGCCATCAAAAAGATTTCATCAAATACATTATATAACAGAACTACAGGGATGTACATGTTTCTCAATAAAATTCCAAGACAGAGACAATATTAAGACAGCTTTAATAGAAGTCCCATTTTCAATACTTATGAGAGTAAAATATGCAATTTCAACATTTTGCTTTCATGACCCAGTAATAATTACTCAAATTTAGTTCTAAACTATCAAAATCAAAGAATGTTAAGTGCACAGAATTGATTTTATAAAAATACCTTTTCTACTTTCTTTGAAAATATTTCACTGACTTTCAAAAATGGTATTATTTAAAATTCATCTTAAAATCTAGACACAGTCCTCATTTTCAAAGTAAAATGAATTACTTCAAATTGCTGTTAACCTATGACACTTGGCAAGGGCCATAATTGGACAGACTGCAAAAAGGACCAACAACAATTACGTAATCATCAGAATCAGCTTTGTGAGAAATAATAGATAAGGTATTCACTGTATCTCAGTTTTTAGAAATCTTTCATAAATGATGGGCAAAGGCTCTGATTTTATACACGTTTATTATTTTAGTTACTCATGAGAGTTTCTGAATGATCCAAGCATGCTGAAGATAGTTGGAGGCATTTTACTGATACAATTCAACTATGGATACATTTATGTAACTTGGCTTGTGACTGAATATTTATATTTATTTATATATATNGCTCTGATTTTATACACGTTTATTATTTTAGTTACTCATGAGAGTTTCTGAATGATCCAAGCATGCTGAAGATAGTTGGAGGCATTTTACTGATACAATTCAACTATGGATACATTTATGTAACTTGGCTTGTGCCTGAATATTTATATTTATATATATATATTATTGTTTACCTGAGCTATTATTCCAGAAGAGCAGAACTTGATTTTGGCTCCTTTGGTAATTACTTTCAGTAGTTCTTCCTCAGTATATTGTCTTATGGTCAAGGTTACTGACACTACACAAGAGAGCTGAAGAGAAATTTGAGAGATGAGGGTGACCATATGAGTTATTTGCAGTTTCTTTCCTCGAAATAATGTCTCCCAACATCTGAAATTATATATATGCTGTACAATGTATGACTCTTAAATTCATACTCTGGGCTCTTCAATTCTGAATGTTTTATTGGACAGTGAATTTCTAATTTTTGAGCTGGTGAGTGAAGNGAGTTATTTACAGTTTCTTTCCTCGAAATAATGTCTCCCAACATCTGAAATTATATATATGCTGTACAATGTATGACTCTTAAATTCATACTCTGGGCTCTTCAATTCTGAATGTTTTATTGGACAGTGAATTTCTAATTTTTGAGCTGGTGAGTGAAGGAAGACAGATGACTACACGTACAAATTTTTGCTCTTTAAAGGTTAAAAAAAAGTTTTCACAACAACGGAGAAATGAAGGGAAACTGTTTGCTTTTTCAGGATTAGGATTGTAGAAAGTTGGAAAGAAAGTAACGAGAAGAAAAAAAAATGTATTGCCACCGCTGTGCTGTGCTGCATGTTAGAGACAACATTCAATTCAGCCAGGCAATATCAGAAAAGTATCAAGCCCAAACACATTAAAACTGAGATACTACTTTTTTTTTTTAAATTGCGCTAGATTGCTCACATTGGATTTCTTTACGTTTTGTGCCTTTCTCTTAGCAGTATCTGAAACCAATGGAAAATGTCAGTTTTCCATGGAGTCTTCCCCCGGAAGTTCAAAGATATTTCAGAATTAGAAAGTATTGTTTGAATTTAGGAAAGAAACTGAGGCATTCTTCCAAGTTTTGATTGTGTATTGGCCCTTGAAATACTGGAAATACCTGCTAAAATGTTCAAAAGTTTCTAAATTGAAGGTCAATCCTGAAACTTGTCTGCAGAAAAGCACTGGCACTGTAACTCCTTGGTAGTGTCACCTTGCTACATTTTAAGAAGAGATTACTATTAATTCCAGGTGTATTCTAAACACGGTAGACATTGTAAGTATGTGGTAAATTGCAGATAACTGTTGGTGGTTCTCATTTAGGCAACATCTGAAAACCACCTTGCTACAGAAATTATCTGTTTGTTTTTTGAAAAGAACAACATCTAACACATGGTATTTGCAACGGTAATAAAAAAATGAAGAAATTTCACTAGTGAGTGGTTTTAAAGTTACATTTTGAATCGATTAATTTTTAGCCTTCTGAATGTATTTATGAGATTATGGTTTTAAAACAGATTATGTGGAGAAAGATTCTAGCCGTCTTCATGTAGTATAGTATTATAGGCCACAGGTTTTTCTGCAGTACTACAAGATCAGTAACGGACTAAAGCACTAGCTATTGTATCAGAATTTGACCCTTTACCTGCTACTCAGTGGATTTAATGTAGAATTACTGAAAATCAATAAGCATAGAGAATCGCTTTAATTTTTTTTACAACCATCATGAGTGACGATGAGTAGATTTTTATGAGCAAAAGAAGCAGTAGTCTACAGACAGACTCTGTTCTCTCCTGACTAACTCACAGAGCTTGACACGAAGTGTCAGTTCTTAATCTTAGTAAACGACAATTTTTGGAAGATACTTTATCTTCACATAATATTGCACAACCAACAAAAAGCACGAGGCCATTTAGTTGTGACTGGCCAATAAAAGACAATGCTCAGAATAAATTTTCAGACATGTCTAAAATCTCCGATATACTCACCACATCCTGGCTATACTAAATTTACCTGTATTTTTCATGACCTGTATAATGGCAATAAAAACAATGTGTTTATTTTAACGTCACGCTGATTAACTGAGTTTGAAGTTATGTAAGTGGATATATATATTACTAGGATGAATTCTAAAGATATCAAGGATTGCAGTGTGATCTATGAAGAGTTACACACTCAATGTTTTATTCCAGAATTTTTCCTCTATCTTGATCAGAAATGACTGTGAAAGAGCTGATGATAAAACATACTTGTGATAACACTGCTTCTCACATGATGGATTACTAAGGCTTAGAAATTGACAGAGACTCTTGAATTTGCAGTGTAAAAAGGAACAGCCATATATCCAGGTTTTAAACCTAAACTACAAGGTGGTCTTAACTAAGTCATCAGCCCACATTCTGTGAATCGTCCATGAGAAAAGGACAGCAACTAATACCTCTTCACAAAGACCTCAGCTAAGCAAACCACATGCAATCCTTCCTTGGGGACAAACTGCTTGGACAACTGATTCCATTGCCTTTCTAATTTGGTTTTCAGGCCCCAAATAATTGGCTGCGTGTGCCAAACTTCTAATTCTGCGGTATAACAAAATTTATTTGAATTAATCTTAGATTGTTATTACAGCAAATGACCCCATGCCAGGTCAATCCAGTAAGAAAAAGTTTGGCTAGTCCTAACATAGAAAACTATAAAATATGTCAAATGGATGTCTCTCAAGTGTGTGATAAGAATGTATCTTCACTGCCTCCAGCAGTATTGTATCTGACCTCAGAACATTAGAGAAGAGAGACCATATTGAATGCTTTCATTTCCACATAAAATGCTGATCATGATAGTTCAGACATGCCAGATGGCAGTAGTAGTGAGAAATGGCGTTGATGTCTCAGGAGAAATGAGCTAGTAAAGTTACATTATGTTCAGTTGGGATTTTAAACATGTAATATAGTCAAAACCGTTATTCTCCTGCAAAATCACGTCTCATATTTCAGTGTCGTATATGGCGAAAAAGATTCCTGCCATCATGTGCTACGATGAAAAACAAATTTTCCATGTCACAACAAAACATCCCTACACACAGTATATATATGTATATATGAAATGATGAACCACCTGTATAGGAAAATCAAACAATCTTATTTCACCTTTATTCCTTATGTAGGTATAGCAATATATATCTGGAAACATGATAATAATATATAATAATATATAACATATAATAATAATAGCACAATGCTAGATTAGATAAAAATTACCTCAGATATGTAAGTGGTCCTTCTTTCCTTTCTAAAATTAGTTAGTATTTCTGAGCTAAAGGCCACATGTAAGAGGAGGCACAAACAGTCCAATTCCGAGCTTGATCTAGCTAACAGTTTAAACGCAACTAAAAGATGTTTTAAGAAATTTTACCGATCTAGGCATAATTTGTATTTTCTCCAGAGGCAGCTCTATGGGATTTTCCCTTTCAGTGTCTGAGGATATTAGAGGGAGAAGGTAGGTGCTCTGTAACCTGTAAGCAGAAATCAGTCTGTTCCCACAAAACCTAAGGACTTAGAAGGCTGGAGGTAAGTTGCAAAAACATTTTGTCCTCTAGTATTCCTAGGGCTTAGATCACTTTACCAGTGATATGTCTGCGTTCATTCCTTTGTACTAGATTGTCTTCCACTAGTGGCATTTTCTTGATCCTTCACCACACAAGTTAAAAACGGCAGAGTTGTTGGGAGAGTTATTTTTCAGTTGTTCATTTTACAGTAATGGTCAGAAATCTCTTTTCCTGAAAAACATCTGGAGCTACGCTTTTTTTTTTGTTTTGTTTCTGGGTCAAGAACATGCTACAAAAACACACAAAAAATTTGTTCTGGGAGAGGAGGTAGAGTGCTTATAAGGGAGACTTTTATATCCAAGTCAGTAAAGACCAAGTGCACCTTACTAGAAATTAGTGTTGTTGATGGAAAGCAGAAACTACACCTAGCCAATATATGGTGTTGATAATACCATACATAATAAAGAAGAAAGAAAATAAGGGATGTTACAAACTGTACTGTCTGTAAATCCCTGAAGAACAGAGGTGCAACAAGAACCCTGATTTGTCATACGTTTTGTGTATATTATTCAAACTCTTTGTCCTTCGGCAACTTGGAATTTAATTTCCTTTGTCTAACTTTCCTTATTTAATTTTAGTAATTAGAAGGCAGCCAAATTTGGGAGAAGAGATATTGCAGAGGCATATAAGAAATAAGACAGTGGAAAAGTCTACCACGCAAAGATTAATTTGTCCAATTTCAAAATGTATATTGCAATATTTTATAGCTGACAGGTGATCATGGGCAGATGGTCATTACAATTTATCACAGCAGGAAGCTGTTAAAATGACAATATGGGCAGGTATAAAATTATATGAAGGAGAAGTTATAGAAGATAATTTTGAAACTCTAGCAACTTGTCCTTTTAAAGTTTCAATCACCAAAGAACATAATCCAATATCTAATTATAATTCTAAAAGACAGAGTTGGAAAAAAAATAGCCTGTTGAGGGAAAAAAATTTATGCAGGCAAATTTCCATCATTACTTCCTCCTATTCATCAAAATCTATGCTTTGCTACACAGCAATCATGTAAAAGTTTCTTGCCTCACCTTTTTTGTTTTGAATTTATTGACTGATACTCCGAGAAACAGAGAATGGGTATCCAATACCAATTCATGCCTTTGAAAATCTGTATCTCTATCTCCACTTTTGCAACTCTATCATTTATAAACAGCAACCACAAGTTATTTTTAAGTGGAAAAGGAATGTTCTTTGGCACTGATCAGCCTTGAGTGAAGTTTTATAGCACTCTTATAAATTTCTCAATAGCAGGGTTTCTAATGAAATTGCTTCAAGTACTCTGACTCTAGTCTGCTAGATGGCACACTAGACACTGCTGAATGCTTCCTTGTTGTAAAGTAACAAAAGGAACCTGACATTTTTCTTATTGCTGCTAGCACTGCCTGTTGCTTTTACAATTCTACAATCAAAGGTCCCTAAGTTTGGATTTTACAGGCTGTTCTTTAGGCTTTTCTGTGCTCCATTTGGTCACTGGGATCCATTACAAGACTAGGACCTTAAAACCATAAGCTCTTGGACGTAGGATTGTATTGTACTATAAGGCGCAATGTCTACCACGGAGGAACCATTGATCAAACATGTTCTACAGATGCTGTTGTAATAGAAATAATAACAGATGATTCAAGTGAGGTATCCATTTTACACTTTTTGACATGCAGACTGAGCAGGGATTATAAGATCTTTCTGAGATCTTCCAGGATTTATTTTCCCCTCCTGCCTTTCAAAACTGAGATCTGTCCAAAGAGGGAGCATTCACAGAAGCCTAGTGGAAAAGCTGCTTCAGGCAAGAGCAGTTTAATAGTGAAATACCAAAAGGAAGGAAAACGTAGAAAAAATATTCTAACCTTTCCTTTAGTTTATTGGCAGAATTTTTAAGTGATCTTCAAGATGTGCAACTTTGAAACCAAATCAACCATTTTGTCAGATGAATGTTCCCACAAAATCCATATAATCAGTACAGAGGTCCTTCCAATCGTCACTGAAATCAAAGTGAGACAAACTGAGCGATGACTACTGGTCATGTTATAAAGCATTTCCTTATGTTCAAACATATCTTAGTCTCTGTCTCTGGCTAGGAAAAGGACTAGTCTCACAGCAAAGCCCAGTTCACTATTAAGAAAGCTACCACCCAAACATATTGAGCTGTGCTTTCAAATTAGCCTGCTAGAGGAGACTATTGCACGTTTTGTATGCAGAAATATGAAAAATAACCTTTTCAACTAAAAAAAAAGGTTGCCTCAAGAGCATACAGTTTTAAATTAAAAAATATTACTAACTTTCATGCATGTTAAATCAAATTTATATTACACGTATATTGGTGTTTCTTTGCATTTCTACTCAGGTACCAGCCAGTGATCACTGCTAGGATTCACACTAACCGTCACCTGTGACATAAAAAACACATGAGAGACAGGACAGGAATTATTGTCAATCCCTCTGAAAATATCCATCCAGGTGGGAACACTCAGCCACGTAATGAAAGTCGGGCTGAAGTCGAAAGGAGAAGCAAGTCCATCTGTGTTTAAAATGGATTCCAAAACACAGTCACAGCATTTTTTTAATTCCTGTTACTTGAATATTTTCACTGAATCCTTGTAAAACTATAATTTATTTCCTGGAACCTAGAATGTCATCATGATATTTAATACCGACTGGATGAAATTTATTTGAGCACAGATCTGGAAAAACTTCTCTAATACCTTATAATGAGCACCCTATTGAGAAAATAAATGAAATCTCTACATTACGCTCCTCTTCACAGTGAAAAAATTCTGGTTTCTGCTGAAGCCAATGGCAAACCGTTTTTCTTTCAATGAAGCAAGTACTTCACCATTGAGATAAAACAGTGACTTTGCAAACCCTTAAGTAAGGATTAAGTAAATTTAAAGTTCTTTATCATATTTGCATGATTAATGGATTTAGCCTTTTTTCCCTTTATTTTCCAAAAATCCCATGTTTCATGCACTAAGAATGACATACAGTAGAAGTACAAATATTTTTAGCATTTTTAATTGCTGAGTAAGTTTGAAATGCACCTTTTCTCATTTTCTGTTACCATTGCACAGAGAAAAGTAAGCTTTTAAAAATCATTTTAACTCAGCTGCTAAACATTAATATAAGCATGTTGCTTTAAAAAGTAAATATTTTGCACTCATATCATTTACATACTCACAAAGTCTAATTATAAATATATAATGAAACATAACATGCCATGTGAAATAAGCAAGAGAAATTGATTTCATGTATTTTTAATATCTCTCACCCACCACTGTTCTAGTGCCACAAAAAATAAAAAGGAAAACATTTTCAACTTTATTTGTCTAATTATAACATATTACAAAAGCATAATTACTGTTCAGAAACATCCCATTTTGTCTACACGCAATCAAATGTTACTTATAACAATACAGACCTGTAGCATGTAGGAGGTCTTCACTTACTCATATGTTGCTATGAATAATAAGTTTTTTAATTGACTACCTAGGACTATGGTCATGCTATGCAGACATTGAAAATCATAGATGTCTAGTTCAGAGACAGAAGATACCTTGATGCATACTCATGAGCTTAAATAAAATTCCTTTTGAAATTAGATNCATGTAGGAGGTCTTGACTTACTCATATGTTGCTATGAATAATAAGTTTTTCAATTGACTACCTAGGACTATGGTCATGCTATGCAGACATTGAAAATCATAGATGTCTAGTTCAGAGACAGAAGATACCTTGATGCATACTCATGAGCTTAAATAAAATTCCTTTTGAAATTAGATTCTATTGTTTTATTAATGTTGTCTGCTTATATTTAAAGGACTTCTGCGAACAACATCAAACACTATTATCTGAGAAAGATGATTAAGTAGTTTTTTATGTCCAGAATGTTCATGCATGACTGTCACATCCATATGTATAAGTTTAATACATTTCCTCCTGTCATTTTCATACATTATTGAACCGAACAAAATTCAATAAAACACAGGCTCCACATTTCACTTGTCAACATCAACTATAGTTTGCACAGGCTTTTTCAGCTAATCCACCTGAATGTAGTCCTTCTTTACATTTCTTGAGTCAACGCGTATTGAATATCAGTTTACCTGAACAGGCCAAAAAGTTTAAACACGAAAAATGTGAATTTCACAAGTGTTTGTAAATTCGATATCATTGCTCACAAGACCTAATGGCCTCAATTAAATCCTGCTGGATCTGTGCATTCCCATCTGCCCAGTGCAGTGCTATCTTTCCTTTCTATCTCTCCAACCCCCATGAGAAAGCACTTTCTGGTTTTACTGTCTTAAATAAGGAAGGAAAATGAGGGAGCATGGAGTGCAGAACTAAGTAGGTTAATGAGCAAAATGAACAGCAAAAAATCCCCCTAAAAGTCTCATGTCTGTTCCCTTAGAGCATACATGGTAGCCCCAAGCTGAATCATCTTTCTTCGTGCAGTGCTATCAGAAAGCGTGTTTAAATCTCAAAAGCCAGCATCAGGCTACCACCGGGACTGAAACATGGAAAGCACATCAAGTGTTCCAGCTGCTTAAACATTTATTTTCAAAAATCTGGCTTTGTGTCACTGAATAACTTTGTTGTTTGATTAAAGATGACATCAATAAAAAATGGCAAGAAGCAAATTCTGAATATCGAAAGAAGTTTTTCCATGTAGTCTCCCTAGAAAATGACAGTGTTTACATATGATCATTTTAGGAGTTCAGAGAAGGGTAAAGATGATCCAGCTGTGTGGTCCCACACAGAATTGTACATTGATCAGCCTCTCCATTGAAGTTATGGTATATCTTACAAAATTACATGGAGATCCGGAAAAACACAAAGGGAAAATGCCTTCTTACCCTTTTAACCTACACCCATATACCTTTCGAAAAAGATAAAATACAAACCGTAAGTCACTACGAGCAACTGATAAGTGTTTTTTCTAAATGGCATGGTGTAAAAGTACAACAGACAGCAACATATATCAGTGTGAAATGTAAAAACCCAGAATCTATAGGGCCATTCTTTGTTGTTGGTGGTGTTTATTTTTTGATAGGTTCACTAGTTGGTTAGCCTGTTTTCTCCTGCTGCTTTTTGTGCAGAAAAGATATGCCTGCACTGATTGCTTGGGGGTTTAATGTTTCCAGCTTAGCAAGGAGAAATGTGATTGTGAGCCCCACTGCAGGTATTTAAATGCCTGATCGAAACATTCGACAATAGATGTAATTTAAGCAGGCTCTAATTTTACTTATGTGATTCAACATAAAGAGAGGGGCTCCATTACTTAAGTGTTTACATCATTCCTTGGAGAAATGACCTTAATTTATTGTAATTTCCAGTTGGAAGATTACCAAATTGGTTTTGAACTTAAGTAGCCCTGTGGGTGCGCAGTCATTTACTGCCAGATTACATGAAGTACACTGATTACTTCCAATTATAAAGGACTTATTTTTCTTAATAAATAAGTTTACCTTCGTTACTAAATAGATACTAAGGTTTAACTTTTCTAACTATTAGAATCATCTTGCATTCTGGCAGTTATCTTTCACCAAATAGTTCATCAAATTATCTTTACAAATGGAAATATATGTGACATAGTGTATAAGGCATGATTTTGTGTATCACGTGAACTTAGCCAAGAGATAAACAGAGGTTTGGGTGACTGAGTTGAATTTTCCACAGGACAACTAGGTCTATGCAACTATTCTTAAGAGAAATTTCGCAAAATGTTTGATGGTACTACGTTAACAAAAATTAGGTTTTATAACTCGTGTGACCACAACGAACACAGTCCAACTGACACTCCAAACCATCAGCCACTCCTTCCCAGTTCAACTTTTCATTAAAATTTTCCAACTTCAGTAGAACCTCCTGTTTGCAGACAGTTATTCTACAAGGACAAGCTATTATACACAAAGAAAAAGCCAAAAAGAGTTGAAAATCACAGTGAACGAGCAACAGTGGTTCAAAGTAAGAGCTCTACTTCGGAATGAATCTAGTGGGTAGTTTCACAAAAGACACAAATGAAAACAACAACAAAAGTACTAATGGAGAATCTCAGCAAGGTAGGTACACATAGTAAAAAAAATAGCAAGTGTGCTGAGGTCAAGGACATTTTAAGGCCACAATCATTAATCATAAGTCTTAGGAATGCCTTGTGATGACAAATTTGAGAGCTTTAAGAAGTCAGCTAACATCATATATAGTGCCTCATAAATAAACAAAGTGCAAAACGTGTTTCTATTCTCTTTACATTACCTCCTCTTCTCATTTCTCTGGAAGCTTTACAAACGATCACCGTTCTCTTGCTCGAAGAAGACTGGGCTACATACATTTGGGACCTCGTGAAAAACTCAAACTCTTCACCTGCATTTCCCTGTGAAAGAACTTTCACTGTCAGCAAATATCTTCAGTTTTCACTTTGTTACACTGGTCTCAGGGTATTCAGACCACACCCGCTTGCTTCATCCTACAGAGATTGTACAGTAAACACTTTTTAGTAGCACCTGATAAAACACAATATTGGCCAGGTCCCCCATGAAGAGTTTGTATCAGAGAGAGCCCAAAGCAATGAAGAATTCTGTACTGGAGAAAGGAGCAGGGGTGCAGGTGTGTGCCTGTGTCTTTACAGGCAAGAAGCCTTTTCCCAGGACATTTTAGTTGGATGCATTTCTTTCTTTCCTTCCTTTCCACTTCTTTATTAAAATATGGACTTGCCGATGTCTCACATATTTTTCATAACGAGCAGAGTTAGGAAATTTGAAATCCAGAGGCAATGCCTGGAAAGGGGTCTTTAACATTCAGATAGGATTCCTGCTCAAATTGGAGCATTTGTCATGCTTGTTGTGGTGATATCATAATCTGTGCACAAAATAACAAAATCTCATTCAGGGATGAGTGCAGTACACGCCTACAAAACTAAACGTGATTCAAAGCCAGATTAAAATTTCCTTGTAGCCTGAATGTCTGTTATGTTTCTTGCCACTTCTCTGTGTTTTTATATAAAATACGTACAGGAAATTCATATTTGTCACAAATAATCACATCCTTATCCATCACTGAAGCAAACTGAAACCAATACAACCCCAGATTAAAGCAGTATGGGTTCTTTCCTTGTGTATACAAACGGAAAGATTAAATGCTCTTTAGGTTTGTTTTCTTCTTTCACTGATAATGTGACTTATTTATTTTTAACTGTGTTCCCAGAAGTGTCTGTGTTGCAAGAGTTACTGACCTTTCTGAAAAAATCTGATATCTGAATGACATTCTTCACTTGTTTAGTATTTTAGAAATATTAGACTCTTTTTTACATTTTTTAAAAACTGAATATAGTCAAATAACTTGATTATCAGCTACTAATTTGAGATCTAAAATGTGCTGAATTCTTGTATGAAAACTTCAGGGTCTCCAGTGCTCCCTCTCCACCTGTCAGCTTCATCTTCCTTCCTCGATATTGAAACCGTTACTTATTTCAACATTTTCATAATATCAAATATATATGAGGCATTACCACTAATGGAGCTCAGAGAAAAAACTCTGAGTGAGGTGGAGTTGTGCTTGCCTACGTGCCATCGATTTGGATGCCTTAAAAACAGTCTGAAAGATAGACGTCAGCAAAGTCTGGAACAAAAGCAGACACGCATTAGGAAGAATCACGGAACAAAGCTTAAACTCTGTTCTACTTGTTATGAGTTCTCAGAGCACAGAGACAGATTATCTGGGACTAAAAGCCTACATAAAGGACTGAAAACATCTTTCATGTCCTTAGGCAGAGGCTGAACCAGTCAAGCTCTTGAGTTCCTTTTTCCCAAGAGCTGCAGGATCTTGGATTCTCCTCCAGGTGCTTCCATGAGAGCACACACGTGACTCACTCGCTGCATTTTCTGGGGAAAATGGTTGTCAGACTACCTGAAACATTTTCTGAGACAGTCTGTTATAGCCATTGCTTTCCTGATCCAAAGCAACAGAAGAAAAGCAGAAGCTCTAGTTCATCAAAACTGACTCCTCTGACTTCGCATAGATGAATATACCTTAACCTTTGGCAGCTTGTAACCAACCACTGCTTGGTTTTCAAGCAATGTCAGTTAAGTCTGTCTGACTGCCTGGGCGCCGGTCTGCCAAGTAGCATCCTCTAAGGAAGTGAAATTACTAATAATGGCAACTTAAACTTCATGGGGCAAATCATCTTTCACAAAACCAGGTGTTTACCACAGAGCATTTTCAAGTGTACCCATCTGCCAAAATCCGCTCTTCTGAGAAAGGTGGCATGAGACAAATATCTGTGTCTATGTGCTGATTCTCATTGGTGATATTTTAGACGAGAGTTGAATCAGTGCATGTGTACACAGGAGTCAGCATGAAAGTGTTCTTGTGAAACTGATAGCATACCCTTTTCAGTAAAACTACGGGCATAATAGTGACCCGTTTGCATTTCAGTAGCTGGCAGTTCAAATGCTCCTGTCTTAACAGTCTAAAACAGCAGGTATAATCCTTTCCTCTGTTAATTTCTGGATTCAAATCAGCAATTGAAAGATCACTTTTACCAACCCAGGACCCAGAGCCTGAACACAGTGCTGTGGCATTGCTGATGTTCATACTGTGTGTCGTTTCCTAGGATCCTGTCTGAACTGGGGACAGAATGTGTGGGGGTTTGCACGTCAGGCACATCATATCCTCAGGCATCTTGGAACATAGGGCTCAGTATGTAGGTAGCATCATCCTTTACAGCTCAAATTTTAATGCAAGGCATCATGAGACAATCCAGCCTTACCTGAAAGCAAATGAAAAAATAAATACATTTCACCTGAATACTTCAAATAAAAGTGTTTGAGACAACTAGGCAGCAAGTAAAAGGAAAGGCAGCCTTTCTTAAGGTTTTCTTTCCACAGAGGGGAAAACAATAAAGGAGAGAGAAACTTTTGTGTGCATTGTGTACAGAGCTGAGAAAGAAGAGTAAGAAGCCAGAAGCTGTTTGGAAGATTTTTCTGAGACACACTGGGGAAAACTTCAAAAGTCCGGCAGAAAAAAGGGCTTACATTTTTACTGGAAAAAAAACCCACCCCAAAAACCTAAACCAAAAAGTAAACTCCAGCCTCCCCAGCACCTGAAGTTTAACAGGACAGTAGAAACACTGCAGGACTCCTGAAATATTGAAGAAAGTTTTTATTTAGAGGACAGGTGAAATAGGAGGCTTACTGAAAGCTTGAGAAGAAAAGGATATTCTAGGATTGAGCCCAGACAATAAATAAATTCTCTAAAAGAAATGAACCCAGGGAAGAAATGCATTAGAATGCAGATCTGAGCGGTGGTATGTCAACCAGGAAATTACATCAGCCAAACTTAGAAATTTAACCATTGCTGTAAGAAACATCATACCCAGAAGCAGCCTGTGACTTCTTCATTCCTCATGTCCTTTTCAAGCCAGCTGTGGGTGCAAAGACGTACAGTCTCGATACTGATCCTACGGCATCCTCTAACCTGTTACTATTAGCCATCTAGATAGAGGCCATTTGTATTCATAACGTGAATTCTGCCAGAAATGATAGTCACAATCTAGCCTAAAATATGCCTTGCCCACACTGAAAGGATTTGATGAATGTTTGCAAATGCTTCAAGCACTGTTTTATCATAAGATTAAATGCCTCTAATTTGGATGCTTACCCTTTTTGGGAGGCATATCTGCTCACACTTAAGAAAATTATTCCTGTGAAGTCCAAGAGATCCATTTTCTGCTGGACTTGTTTGATCTCATCAGTACCTCCTAAGCAAGCTGCATTTCTTGGTGTTTTCACGCACTCCAAAAACTCATTTTCAAAATTACTTCCTTATATATAACTATTCATTAGGATTTCTGAATCACTTACGGTAATCAACATTTTAGGACTAAAAGTATTCACCTATTAGAGAGGCATTTATTAGCACCCTATGTGGTAGTAAACAATTATAAAATTCACCATAATGTAACATCATAAAAGGTCCAGAACGCTCTCTGTAACTAGTGCTGTCTCAGGGATTTAAAAAAATTGGTGTCTCTGAAACCCACAAAAACACTCCCTCTAATCGGTGGGTCTTGGCTTTGGCCTGAAGTTAAATGCAAATGGAAGTGCCCTTTAAGAAAGAAAAGCACAACACGAAAAAAAAAGAAAAAAAGCACCATGGATAAAACATAATAAGGAAGAAAAAGTAAAAATTATTTAATTTCACAACATTTTTATCTCTTCATGAAACATATATACATGTACAGAGTACGTAGACAGGTGAAAAAAAAACCCCCAACCCCCAAACATCCTTTGAAACAAAAAAGCTGAGGAACAACTGTTGTTGCTGAGCTTAGAGACCATTTCTCATTTCTCGCCTCATCTGCAGAGGGAACTGGCTACGCATGCTTACTGGAATAGCCTTCACTCTCTCCTGCTCAAACAAGAGATCAGCAGTGAGGCTATGACCCTTGGACCCTTGTCCATGCCCTGTTTAATACTTTGAAATCTCTTGGAGATCCAGCTTAGAGCGGTGCGTACCTGCCACAAACTACTGCATCCTTTTTGTTGAGTGTTAGGCTGAAGTTAGAGCAGTGCTTTGGAAACTCTGCCAAGAAGTCTCTGGAGTGGAAATTTTGACTAATAAAGGACTGTTATTGTTCTTGAACCACTATTTTCATCAATATTCATTTCGTCATGACAGCAAGCACATCTTTACTATTGAGGAAATTTCAGGTTTGAATCATACTGAGAAGCCTGGGATTAACAGTAATTATGTCAAGAAATAATTACCTTTTAACTAGAATCTCACGAGAAACATAAAATTTGAATCTGTACTTCATCCATTTAAAAAGCTGCAGAGTATTTGGAATCCACATTTCAGTTCGGGGCCATCTCTATTTTAGACACCAATTTGCATAAATATATATAATAAAGATGAATACAATTGTAATTAAAATCAGATAAAAATCTCTGTGCTCTGATAATTCTAATGGCCAAGCTCTATGGATGTTATTGAAAACTGAAAATATGAACAATAACAAAAAATGTGGGCCTGTAGCAGGTCTGGGAACCTTTCTAAAATTTGCTAGACATGCACAAAATAACTGCTCCTTTCTCAAAGGTGTCCTTGAGTACTGCACGTAGCAGATAGGAAAAGCAGATACTTTATGTCATCTGGATGCATTGCACACATTATTGAAGTGATAAGAGCATCCTTGGATTGCAGCAAATTACAATTTTGTGCTAAAGCAAACCCGGATCTAACAAGAAAGACTACAGCTGCATGCCTTTTAAAACCATCTAAACATTTCATTGACCTTACTGTATTTTTCCCATTAGCCTAGCAACAAGCTCTCTTACTGGATGTGTACTACTTGACACGCAACCTTTGGTGTAACTCTAAATTTCTTCTTTTTCATTTAAAGTTAGTGTTTCCCATAAACTACACATCAAAAGTCTCCAAGGACGGACACTTAGAGCAGAATAGCTGAATGTATTTGTTATAGCAATTCGTTGTCCTGATGAATTTTGATCATGTAACAAGTTCATTTCCATTTGGTGCAAGAGGCGTAAATACTCCAAATAAACTGGAAGGGTTTCAATATCAAATCGAATAAGTTATAAGACAACTAGACTAGAGCAGAAATATTGCGAGGCCAGTGCTGTTCAGAAGATAAAGTTTTCTAGAAGGCAGCGTATCTAAAAACTGCTGAAGCACATGGTACTGAAATGAATGAAAAATGTACACAGTTTCCTGTATTTCAAGTTCTTTCGTTTGATGAAGTATTGTATCGGAATTTTAATGTCCTGTAGGAGTTTCAAGTAGGATTTTCTAATTATCAGTAGACCTTAAATCTATCTCTGGACAGGGTAAACATTCTTTTTCTATGAACAAGTTCACATTTAATTACTTTATTGCATGTGTTCACTTTATTTTTCTGTATAATTAATCTTTCAGTGTTTTTTCACATCAGCACATTTCAGTGTTAAGCTGCCATATAATGACTCTGAATTATGTCTTGATTTGGTTCCTTCCGTTTATCTGTGCGCTCCATATTAAAAAATAATATTATGGACATTTCAATTTTTGTTCTAATTTCTGGCACAACTCCAAAATAACAATTTATAAAACACTCAATGAATTACACATTTTGAACTTAGGTAAACGATACTAAGGAAATACAATTATGTACACCAAGTGTCCATTTGCTCACATAAAAAATCCATTACATCATTCATCACTACTGGAAATGCCTCTTCCAGAGAAAAATCCTGCCCTTACTCAAAGCCAGTGTTAGATTTCGGTGTGTGCACAATTAGCAATTTCTGAGAGGCAGTTCTCCACCTCCTGCACAAGAGTGATGCTGAAGGTCATGTCTGAAACTTCTTGCCACAGTTATGTTCACACTTGGATTCAGTAGGTAAATCCTCTACAAAGCTAACAGAACAAGACTTAGCATTTTGCATTGACTAATTCAGTGCGAATTTTTCCAATTTACCTTCTACAAAATACTTCCACTCTAATTCAGAAATTGGTCTGATAGTATGTTACCAAAGTTTCTATATATTTTTCTTTATCTTTTTTTTTTTTTGAGACAGTATGGCATGCTTGTTAAAAGGGATGAACAAGAACTTTGTGGTGTGGTCAGGTAGAAAAGAGAGACAAGAGGCTCAAATACACTGAGTCAGCTCTCAGAATGTGTAGTTCCTATGTTTTGCACTATATTTGCAACGACATGCGAAAATACTTACTGGGTGTTTTCCTGACTCAACTGAAGTAAATGACAGTTTTGCCCTCAAATATGCTGGAATCAGGATCCTTATTCATCACATTACTATTCTGGATCTCACAGTCAGCACAAAGCAGGCATTTAAAATAACATGACCAAACTTCATACCAGAATCTGATGACTTCATGAACACTCGACAGTTGTGTTCTGTGTTTCTGCTCTGGCTTCTGCAGCTTCGGTTTCAAGCGCACCGACTCTCAGCACGTGAAGATCCTTCAGTTGCCTTTGTTTATTCTGCATGCGACAAAACCCAAGGTTCTTAAAGCGTCAGCTAAATCCTGAATTCAATAACCTTTACAGTTCCTTAATTTTCTCAGAAGTATGCTTATTAATATTAGACATAAATTTATGGGGAGCTGCCATCTCAGAACTATCAGTTATATTTACTTGAATTTGTTTTCTTGCCCACACCGAATACAAGATAACCACCAGTTGCTCTTAATGCCACATTTACAAAACCTCTCTTGCACACTGCCAGTGAAGCCTGTGGTTAAGTCAGCCTCTTGTACACCAGGGATCAGTTCCTTCTGTCATTCTGAAACACTATTTGAATGCTGAAAGCAGATAATTCGAATTTATAAATGGCAAAATCTCTGAGGTTTGAATAGGCTTAGATCTACTCCTCCCAGATGTCTTCTTTACTGGCTTTGAAAGAGAGTTTTTGTGATTCTGAATCGTAAATCACAGTCTTGTTCAAAGTAGACCTACTATTTTGGGGGAGTACAATAACACTCTGACTGACATGCTAATAGATGGTTTTACATGTTGGCTCTGTTGTCCACTGTTTAAGATAAGGCAACTCACACTGAAATATTTCTTTTGTTCTCAACAGATTATAAATAAACTCAGAATTAATGTGAATGCTAAAAGGAAATCGCTTGTACCATTTAGGTTTGAAATGCAGAAGTAAACACATGGAATTTACATTTTAGCAAACTTTCACTAGACTAGTTTTTATCAGCATTGAAGGTATTCTGAAAAGCAAGAATTATGATAGTCAATGCCTGGCATTAATATAATCAAACCTTATTTAATTAAGTCATTTTGTAATACATTAAAAAAAAAAACAAACAGAAAACTGGATGCTTAATCTTATTGTAATTTAGGGTTTCAATTCCTGTCCTGATGTGATATAAAACTCGGACAAATGAGTGGGCAGATACATCCAAAAGCACAGGTAAAAAGACATTTCTTTGCCTTGCCTGAGTAATCCGTGGTGGCTGATATAATCCAGTAGACAGGCAATTATCTGATTTTTTCATGAGCAGAGAGGAGGAAGACCTTTGAAGCTTATTAAGATGGTTCATTACTCTGCATGCTGATGCACCAAGACAACAGCACATTAGGTGCAGATTTACTATAGAAGATGAAGGTAAAGACAGCAGCAGCCTCCTGGTGAGTTCAGCCTGGTATGGAGCATCCTTCCGCTTGTGTGGTGTGATTTCAATGCCTCAGCCCTCCCGCTCCTGCATCCCCCTGATCCCAGTTCTCAGCTTTCATATTTGGTACATAACCTTTGAAAATTCCTGTTCTTCCTGTCCTTGGCCAGGATCTCCTCAGCTGCAACCAAGACAAGCAGCATTTTCCTCCACTTAGACCAAACTATCCTTTCATATCTAAAGAAAATAAGGACAGATAATCTTTAATAGACATGGAAGAATACTGTGCCTTTGTATTGCGGCTGTCGAGACACTCATAGACAATAGGAAAGATGTACTGGTCAAGGACACGTGTGTCTAAGGTTTTTCTGAAAATGATAACTCTGGTCAACTGACTATCAGGTTTTCAGAAGAGATACCAATACTTCTGTAACTGATTAATTATTAAAATTTATTTTAGATTACGTACAAGATTTACTCTTACTTGATATGAGAGTCCTCAGGTTTATACATTACAGAGACGAGGAGGGTGAGATACGTATATTATTTCTTAATTAGGTTTTAAATTCCCTGCTAGGTTTGCCAAAGGGTTTCACTGTCGCTAACATCGACACCAATTTCACTAAATATTCTTCCAGTACAAAGCTACACGATGAGCAACTTATTTGCAATAACTCACAGATCTCTATTACACCTGTCCGGCGCTGCCGAAATTATAGCAACACCAGACAAAGACGTTGCCAGAAGTATCTGAATCTAATATTTTAACTCCTAATACATAAGATGTTTCATGAACACTCTGAGCCTACCACGGCATAAATTTTTGATTGCTTAAAAAGAATTTTGACTATTAGTCTCATTCCACTACAGATGAAGGACTGAGTATTTCAAATTCTCTGTTGAATTACTCCAAATTGTTTGGCCGTCAGCCAGAAAAGACAGCAGCCCTTTGATTTGCACATCCCTTTACCTGCTCGCCATAAAAGACAGAGTTCTAGAAACCTTGAAAGTCATCTTTTTTCTGAGCATCCGAGCAGCCATAATAGGACACTACAACGGTGAGCAGCTGAAGCTATTACACAGTGCCTTGTGTTTGCCTGTTGAATTATAATGTAGTTAATGTGACATAACTTTTTGTAATACAGCCATGCTATACATCAGTTGGACTTTGAATTAGCTAAGCTAATTCAAGCTAAGTACCTTGGGGCTCAGATTTAGGGAGAATAAATTTCATCACATTCTCTTAACATTTCTGATAGTCTAGGCATCCTGGAAGGATGAGGTGTCTTAATAAACAAAGTAAACACTTGGATGGAATATCATATGATTCAAGACAAGAGTATTTACTATTCTAACCAATTCCCATTCCCTTTCTGCCCCTATTCTTAGTCCTTCAAAAAACTTCGATCAACAAACCAACCTAAAAAAACCCCAAACAACACAAAAAACCTCAGCCCTAAAGCTCAGAATCACAGGAAATTAGGAAAGAAGAGACAGGAACTGTTAAGCTGGATAAGACCAAATTTAAGTGTCTCCAAGCTTCCCTGTTGCGGGTGCACATTGTCAGACAATTCCTGTTATTAGGAATCATGAGAGTGTAAGGAATAACTGGCTCAGCTATAAGTAAGAAACGGGGAAATATGAAATATTTACAGAATTACGGTGGCCGAGAATTGGACGCTTATATATTACTGAAGTTATCCTGCAATACTTCTTGTCAATCAGCAATCACACCGCATTAAAGTGCAACTCGTGTCTAATTTCTTCACTGTTTGAGTTCTGACTGACCTCTGTGTTGCATAAAATTAATCTTTGCAAAACCCCAAGAACTTGTTACAGTGAACTTTGCAGAACTTTGTTCTGAGCTGAGTGTTGTAATTATGAAGGTTGAGACATGTTCAGATAAACCTTCTTGCGTGTGTAACCTTTAATAAAATGGTAGGAGTACTGCAAAATACCCGTAAAATTGAGTGGTGCAGGTAAACATATTATTCCTGGAATTTTCTCTGCTATGCTTAACTTCAATTTATGACATTATCAAATTACTTTTTTCTTTGAATATGAATGAATCATCTGTAACTGAAATATTGGTATCTCTCTTGGGTTATATAACAAAAATAGCTGGAGTTTTTGTTGTTTAAATAATGTGATAATATCAAAAAAACGACGATTATAGAAAATAGTTTCTGTGCCCCATACTGGCCATACAGTAATCACACAATTGTTGCTAAAAGTGATGAAGTGGTTCTGAGAAACATGTTAGGTATCGTTCTTGTAAATATACTACTAAACCATAGACTGTATACTAATACGAAGAGATTGCTACACTGAAGATTGTGTTTTGGNAAACCTTCTTGCGTGCATAACCTTTAATAAAATGGTAGGAGTACTGCAAAATACCCGTAAAATTGAGTGGTGCAGGTAAACATATTATTCCTGGAATTTTCTCTGCTATGCTTAACTTCAATTTATGACATTATCAAATTACTTTTTTCTTTGAATATGAATGAATCATCTGTAACTGAAATATTGGTATCTCTCTTGGGTTATATAACAAAAATAGCTGGAGTTTTTGTTGTTTAAATAATGTGATAATATCAAAAAAACGACGATTATAGAAAATAGTTTCTGTGCCCCATACTGGCCATACAGTAATCACACAATTGTTGCTAAAAGTGATGAAGTGGTTCTGAGAAACATGTTAGGTATCGTTCTTGTAAATATACTACTAAACCATAGACTGTATACTAATACGAAGAGATTGCTACACTGAAGATTGTGTTTTGGCTATAACATGGTATTAATATACAGTTAAAGAAAAAAATTCCCTGTATGTTTTCCATTCCCATTTAAGTCCTGTCTCAAAGGATAAAGAAAACCATATTTTTAACTCCTAGTCTGAATATTTTGTTACATTTATTAATTCAAACCACAAGATGCTGTCAAAAATAACCATTTCTAATGAAGCACTGGAAGTGGTTTGTGCAAAAGCTACATTTACCTGCTGTAATGATATTTATTTTTATATTTATTTTATGGCTTTTGGGTTCCTCTGGGCTATCAATTTATATAAATGAGTTGCTTATTTTTTCAAAGTGATCATTGCTAACTGTTGTTCCTTTATGACGTAATGTTTTTGCCATTATATAATTTCCAACTTTAATGTATTTTCAAAAACCCAATATGGTTATATGAAAATGCACAATTGAATGCAAACTGAAAAAAGGAAAGTATAATTTATTTTCTCACTTTCATTTGTAAATATTTCATTTGTTTAAAAAAAAAGGTAACCCCAAAATAAGGTAAGTGTAATATAATCTTGAAGAGCATTTTTTTCCTTCAAATGAAAAGTTTCTTAAAAAAGCAAAAGGCAGAAATCCAGCTACTTACTTGACTTGTTACTAGATCCTCAAAGACCTTTCCAACCACAGCCTAATAAATTTGAAGCTTCTCTCCTTGTAGTCAATAACCGAAAAGAAGCAGAGCTGTTTATTTTTATATTTATTATACTAGTATGACCAAAGTGACTTATTTGCTCTTCAAGGTTTGTCACTCTTAAACTCGGATGATAGCATAAACATTATCGAAGTGAAATTTGCGCAAAATTCTGCAGTTTTCCATTCCCAAAGAATTCTGAATAGACAATTTTTTGCACAATTTACTGATTTGAAAACGATTTTTAAGAAGCAGAGCTAAACATGTTTGAATTACTTCAGTAGTTCCATTTGATGACTGAGAAATTCGGTTTTGGTATGCAAAAATCACAGTGAAAAATGGTTACATAGCATTTTCACTAAGAATTAGAAAAAAAATGATACAGACATGGCAATGCTCTTAAAAATAGAAAAATGTAAATACTTTTTGATTAAAACCACTGTATTTTGAAAAATAACATTTCTCAGTGGAAAAAAATCCTATGCAAATTTTTGACTGACCGTAGTCATTTTTAAAAATAAAACCTTTCAAAGTGCTCTATTTTGTCAGTGGAAAACCAGAAAAATCACTTACATTTGTCAGAAAGTTTAAGTTGAAAATACTACAAAACATATCACAGATGACTGGTTTTGCTCTTCTAGACTCGGGAGTCTTTTTAAGAACCTTTACGGTATTTAAAGGCTTCTTACAGGTACCTAGTGCTGGACAAGAAGTTTTACTAATCTGTCAGTTAGAAAAAAGTAATCATCTCTGTCATAAAATGAAAAGACTAGATAGGCTTATTCTAACACTTGCAAAACTCAGTGTGCGTGGTGCCAGCATATGTTAGCAAGAGGGTTATGTCTTGGCTGCGTAAACGTTTGGATCCACATGAAGACAAACACCATGGCTGCCCTTTGGCCTGATCCAGAGCCAGGGAGATGACCACGTATGAACAGAAGGGCTGCCAGCAGCATTGAACACTGAAGTCAGCAGACCATGCACCTGATTCACACAAATTCTCCACAGCGTTTCCATGTTTTCTTGCCTGTCCGCCTCTGCTACGTACTTCCAATGGACACCAGTATTTTGTACTCGATTTCTTAAACCAATTAAGATAATTGGTTATGTGCTGAGCTTCAAGTGCTTGGTTATGACAAAATTCAGAAAACCACTACCTTTTCACTTATGGAACAGACACCATTCATACCTCACCTATTAGAAGCTGTACATAATGATGTCAGCTTGATAAAAGTGTATACATACGCTATTATTTCCAAGCTATGCAACAGTCGGTGGGAGTTTTATTCTTCTTTCATCTTTCTAGAAACCTGCCATCAGCATCAGACAGAACATACGGACAAATGGTGCTTGTTGCCCAGCATGAAACTTGGTAACAGTCATCACAAGAAGTCCAAAGGCCATGTATTAAATTACTGACAATGTTCTGCTAGCACCTTCTTTACACGGGAAGAACAGACTTATTCCACGTGTTTACTAGAACATCGTGGCAGAAATGTCCTGCACCCTTTTTTCTCTCTGTCACGCCCCAGATGAGCTAATGCTACAATCATCTTTAGAGATCTTACCTGTTTGCTGGTGAGTTTGCTCTTTCAAGCAGTGAAAAAGATGGTCATTTCTTTCTCTCACTGCAAGAAAAAATAAGGCAAGGCAATGGTTAAGACTTAAAAATAAATATGACAAACATACATATACAGTGATGACTGCTTTCCTGAAATGAGCCTATATTTTTTAGAAATACGAGAAACTAAAATTCTATTTGACGCATATGATAATAACATAAGATGCAAAGATGGATAATCTTTTCTGCAACATGCAATATATCTCAAAGTGCAGTAAATTTCAATAAATTGCAACCTATCTGTACACATTCTTTTTTTCCAGAACTTAATGTATTTTTTCAACTTGCTTCAAATTTCTCTAGGTTGTTACCGATAAATTGATTAAATAAACATCTATGCCATAAATAAACTTGTGCTACTGTATTCAGTGGTTTTCTGTGACGTAAATCGATTTGTTTTACTTCCATTTCCCCACCCCCAGATCAGTATGCAATACAATATTTAGTCTGTCAATACAAAATCAGTGAAGTACGTTTTAAAAAGTTTTCAGGGTAATCTCAGATCTACAGATATACTTTTTGTTAGTCTTTACACAGGTTTTGGATGACTGAACTAATTGTATTAGTTAAATATGAACGACGTTAAACATGACCTCTCTTTCTGAAACTATAAACAAAACTCAGCTTGTTTCAGCATTAAGCTAAACAATAACAGCATGTTGTATTTACCATTGAGGTTATCTTTAATGTTTATACAGCGTCTATTATAATGAGGCTGTAATCCTGACTGGAGCCTCTGAATGCTACGCAATAGAAAAAAAAAAGAATAATGACTATATTAATTTTCTTTTTTATAATCCACGGACCCAGCAATTCAACCAGAACAGCTGGCATTCTTACTTCACTTACCAGCAAAAACTGAATAAGCAGACTGTTATAATGAGATCTCAAGATATTAAAACATCATTAAAGTTATGGCAGTTACTGTTATGGGTATGCTGTAGAATAAAACATTTCAAAAACAAATTATGAACTAAAAAATGTTCCATAAGATCGCAGAATAAAATACTTTCTGTGATACATCCATCAAGTAATAGTTATTTTACTCTGAAGCTAGGAATCATTCTGCCATGAAGGGCATCTTAGGCAAATTTGAAGACTCCACAACTTTTGTCATCTCTTTTTCCCTTTCCACGCACTAAGGTTATGGATGACTTGCCTCCACAAGACCAAGACCTTTTCCTTGTTTTTACTGCTGGGATATGAATAGCTGGTATGACTTTACCACACTGCTACTGCAATGCTGGGGAACATTGCGGCCTCGGTATATCACCATATAGTCTTTAGCATGATTAAGAGGGTGCTCTCCCGTCGTTTGCTATTTCATCCTGGAATACAAACATTACTTTGTGCGCTACAGTAAAAGATCATTTTTCCCAGTCATTTCTGAATTTTATGCTCCTGCTGTTCCTTCTCGTCTATAATACATAGAATGTAAGTGCGTGCTACATTTCCTGAGTTGCTAAACATGCTGATCAAATCACAGGGAGTTGTAATATCAATCATACTTCTCTGTATATTTCTGTCTGATTCCTCATTGATGTTTTTTCAGAAACCCCTTTGTAAGCCTGTTGTTCCTCACATTTTTAACGGGGAGATTTCTGTATCCAGAATTCTTTCCTTTCTGTGTTAAAATGCCTGGCAGATAGCTGCCTTCAGACAGTGAACAGATGGTTTCACATCAGCCTACATTTTTTTTCTCCTCTTCCAAACTGGTCATCAAAGGCCAAGCAATGCCCATGTGGATCATGACTGTTAATGCAACCTAAATTTTTCAAGTGGAGTAAACAAGATAGCGTTGGATACTAAATCAGTACTATTTTGCCCGCAGTCCAGCTTCTCCACTGTTCCCCAAAGAGAACATCTGACTCGTATGACTGCCTCTTCAGTTTTGCCTGGAAATACTTGTAAGCTCCAGAATTATGAAATTTACATATAAACACAGAGAAACAGAAAATTAAAAGTGCTGAAAGGGGAAAAAGAAGTGCTTTGATGAACAACACTTTCTTCCAATGACCTCAACAGCCCTTAACAGCATAGTGCCCTCAGCATCTACATTAAAGCTTCCCATCCCATATGAAATAGACTGAAGGTGATGATGTAACCAAATGCCAGGGTAACTGGGAAGCAGGAAATTTTAGGGTCAAGAACAAATTGGCAGGCTGCTATTTTCTAGAATTGTCATAGTATAATTTCCAGAAATCTCCTCTCAAGCACAGAGAAAGAGAATACATTTGTGACTGAACTTAGGGCTTTGACCACATGGCAAAAGGAGCCTTAAAACTGTAAGAAAGATCACATTATTTTTTCCGTCTTCCAAGGGTTCCATCTTTAATTGTTTTCTCTTTAGATTAATCCAGCTGTTCAGTAGGTTGTTGGATATACCAACTACTTCCTGATGGTAGAAGAATGATGACTGAGTATGTAAGATTAAAGATCCACCTACCAGACAAAAAGTTAGTGTTTTACCAGACCTTATACAGGATAAGCTATGAATATTTTTTTCTATCTCCTAAAAACCAAAAATCCTCCTTCCTATACAAATTTTCTCTCTGTAACTACGGAAACATTTTGTATTCCTACACATCTGGCTACTCCATTACATTTTATTTTACAATTACACTATAAAACTATACTGTATATATTATATTTAGAAACAAAATATTTCTGATCATATGCCTTTCACATAATTCTTGCTGAAGCATGACTATAGGGAATGAAAAAAAGGATTTCCTTTACCTTAAAGCATAGAATCTCTGTACTAAAAGCTAGGCACCGACTTTCTCAAAAGAAGCTTGGATATGCAGGAGCCATGAAAGCTCCAGAGCACCTGATGCCTCTTTTTAAGCGTAATCGGTACTTCGGAATATAATCCTGGGTTTTACCCTTTGTTTGCACCCAACAGCATAGGTGGCTATCCGGTCTTGGTAGAAGTACTGCAGTACATATCCCGGGACACAGCATTACACCAAAGCAAATACAGAACAATATTTGCTGCCATTAGCCACACATAATCAGTCAGCAACCAGAAAGGATTCTGGGAGTTCTGCCTGTACCCACTTTCCAGGTAGGAAAGAATGCTGGCAAATACAGCATTTCTGCAGTTTTGGGTCGATTAAGTAAGAGCATGTCATTAGCTTTACAATCCAGTGCAGGTCAAGGTATTAGAGTCTTACTTTATTATTTTGGCAAAAAATGAATATGGTACCTCTTGTTATTGAAAATCTTGGGAGCAAAACAGCTGTAAGAAAATCTCCTTCCTCCTGTCAACCTGGCTGGAAGCTTTGGCTGTATAAAAATAGAGAACTCTCCCTTTCGTTCTTCAATATTTTAAATATGCATCAAAAAATCTTTTTATTCTTTGGTTTCAAGCTTTCTGTAAAACTTCAGAAGATTTAGAGCACACACACCAAAACCACTGCTTGTTACAATGACCAGCACTGTCTCACGGCCTTCCACTTCCTCTGGGCATACATCTCTACTTCGTCAGTCCTATGGACTGTCTTTCTATTTTGTGTTTCTATTCTGTGTTTATAGGATACTCCCCCATACCCCAATGCTTTATGCCAGTACAAATATACAACAATATGAAAACTATGATGGAGCCCACTACTTTCTCATGTCACTGGGAATTAAATCCTGAGTGAGCTGGTAGTAAAATATTTGTCTCTTGTAGATGGCAGAATAGAACCTAATTATTTTGTTCTTTTAACATCAGAGGATGGATACATAGCAGGTAAAATGTATATATGAAACAATCTGCAGAAACACCAGTAAGACTATCATTATGAACTAGAAATATTAATATAAAAATACTTTCCATGCTGTGGAAAAGTATCGTACACATAAACCTAAATTCTGCTAAATTGTCCTAAATCATGCAGCTAGTCTTACTAAACAAAATCAGGCTATATACAAAAATGAAGAGATAATACTTACAGGTAAAGATTTTCAGTATTGGAACTACTAACTTGTGTAGCTCTTTTAATCTGCAGCATCAGCACCAGCAGATTAATAAGGATTCCTTTTAGATGGCTTCTCTGGCCCTTATCTGAAATCCAGCATGCATTTTCCATGGCCAGAATAGAATCTACTGATGCAGGAGTCACAGGAAAGTCCCGTTAGGGTCTTCTGGGTTTTTTGAAGGACAAATTTTATCATAGAAATTCTGTTCAGATGACTGAATGGCATCTATTCCCTGGTCTCACCCAAGGCAGAAGCTGACTACTAATGCTCTCTGAGCCTTGCTTCATGATCATTAATTTGACACAGCATTCCTCTGAGTTCTATTCCAATTCAAAACTTTTACTAGGGAAGTTTGTGCTCAGTGAAGTGAGGTTCATAGTTAATTTTAGATTATTTATATCATATCCATTGAGAAACATATTAATAGCATTAGTTTGGTTCAGTGGTTTTTTTTTTTTCAGGAGCAGATTTTATTTCATTTTGAAGAGGTTTAATAAAAATTAGACTGATACATTTATACAAGGAGCATTGAATGTCACAGTATCCCTGGTTAAACATTTAGGGTGGCATGTCAAATTCTTGGCAAAGTCTAGAATCGCTCCAGTTTTCCAGATGGGATTGGCATATACATAATGTCACCATTTATCCCAAAGCTGCTGAGCTGCCTTTTTAATGAAAAAGAAACCTTTTACTGTGCTCATTCCACTCTGTGTATGCTTACATAGTATTTAAATAAAGACTAAATTTTAAGGTGAACCGTAAACCGATCTACAAAAGTGTAAGTTTGAAGTCCTATTTAGCATTAAATTTAATGTGCTAATCCTGTAAAATGAAGATCTCAGACACACAAAGACAGCTTACTATTTATAGATCCAGGAACTAACCATCAAAATATCTTTCATACATTTTTCTTTATAATTATATTTGGCAAAATAGTGACAACCAGAGTAGAGGTAGTGTAAGTTTTCCATTCAATGCCTGATGTCACCAATAACCTTCCAAAACTTTTCTCTCATGGCCTTGTGTTTTCACATGAAAAAAATCAGAAATCAGCTCTTGAGAAAATAGACAAGCAAAAGTAAAAACCTTAATGATTTTTTTAAAAAAGATCTTCATAATTTTTAATCACACAATCACTGAAGTAGTTTGACTATAAAAATAAGTAGTTGGCAGAGAAATATTTATCACTAAATCAAAATACTTCAATTGTTGGATAGTGTTTCTGATTCAAACAAATATTCAGGCAACTCAGGCAGGTAAGGTGTAACTTTTTCACTCTTACCATTATTCATAGTCTTCAGCAACAGAAGTAACTCTTTTTATATAGGCCAAAGATTTGGTAATGCTTTTCCACTTATCCATTTAGATACACCATCAAGCAACTAAAATGATCAATCTCCCTTTGAGGCAGAGAGACTTAGAGTATCTACAGACACTGAAGGCTGTAAAAAAAGTATGCTTGAAGATACATTGGGGAGTGAAACAGTCTATATTAGCACCCTTCAATAACATATCGCCAGGTTTTCTCCCTAATGGCACAAATTCTTAATTACCATTTCTCTGCATAATAATTAAATTTCACTGTTGTACATAAAAAATAGTATGGAACATACCCTTCAACAGCATTAAAGTGCTCAGTTTTCTTATTTGGAACTGCAAGTTGTATTTCTCTTTCAAGCCCAGTAAGAAAATAGACACTTGAATAAATTTGTTGAGGTCAAAGTTACATCCAAATCTTATTCTGCATGCACATTACTGTTCATGCAGGTCACACTTAGGCTACAAAACACAGCGACTGCTTTACTCAAGGTTACAGCATCAATTATTAAAATTCATTAATTTATGGAATTTATAAAAACAGTGCTTTGGAAGAGAGCAGTAGAGTATACAGGCATATCATCTTGCATGCAGTTCGATGGTTAATCCACTCTGTCTTCAAAATTGTGCATCTTGCAACTATTTGTTCACCATACAATTGTGTATCAGCCTCACTTTATTTATGCCCGTATCATGAAGATATATAAACAATCTTCTTTATATGCAGCTTTCTGTCTTTAGTTTTAGTATAGTCAGAGCATATCTAGAGCCATACTATGCCATATTTTTGCCTAGATTATATAAATATGAAGGAGGGTAAAAGGAAAAACAAAACACATCTATCATTTTTACACTGAATGAAGCATCAAAAATGCGCTCCAGGTTATCTCAAGTTCAGTGGACGATATCTAGATGGCAGAGTGCCTCCACTGAGCAGACTAGCTGATCTGTATGAGGAAAGCCCTCTGTAACACGTCAGGATCTAAGTTTCCAGCTTGTTCCTGGAAATTGCCAGAGAAGATAGCATCTTTTCATTTGCTTGAACATTTTGCTAGTAGAACATAGATGTTTGTGCTAATGGAGAACAGTCTTAGGCATATTTATCATGAATAAGCATCATGGGTGTTTTTCGAATATCTCATATTTCATTTTAGTTTTGAGAATACACTTACGTGAGCTAGTAAGAAGAGACTTGTATAAACCTAAAGAAGAAATTGAAATAATATTTGAAACTCACTTAAAACAATGTCCCGTACTCTATTGGGTTCCAGAGCTGATGCTTCAGCTATTAATGCACGAACTGATCTCAGAAAAGCTTGCCATTCATTTCCCTTGTACTCATTTCTATCTTCACCTTTATTCCTCACCTGACATAGTACATCTTGTTTCTATCACCTATAAAAACACGATGCCAAGTCAAGACTCCAATAAGATGCATTTGTTCCACTGCTAACAGTCTCCAAGGAATGACTTTTTATTATCACAAAAGAATAATAATAATAATAGTAATAATAATAATAATAATAATAATAATAATAATAATAATAATAATAATAATAATAATAATATAATCTCCCAGTTAGTTCAAATGGCCTGTTCTGCTTTAAATACTTTGAAGACTATGGGAATGACTGTATACACTTTGGACACACAGCTTAGAAGTATAGTCTCAATGGAGAGAAAAAGTTTCCTTCTAAAGGAGTTTCTAGTGTTAGCTGAAGCAATTTTTAAATGGAGCTTGAAATCTGAATGTTTTGTGGAAAACTGACAGGGCTGTGGCAAGCAGAGTTTGTCCTCTACAAAAAAGAGAAAAAGTAAATTTTTCTTCCACCTAGGGTCACATTGATGCCAATCTTCATAGAACACTCTTGTCCTTGTGGCTGATGTTTCTGTATCTGTAGGTTATGAGTTTCAGGATAGGACTGAGGCAGACTTATGTTTAGAGTTGACCATCCAAGAAGAGAAGGGAAATAAGGACAAACAACAGTGGAAAAGAACACACAAGCTTTTTGCTAAATTAAACGGTTAAACAGCTGAAGTGGTAGTACTGATTATCTATGGAACTAGAAGTTATATCCTTCCCTCACTCAGGTACAATAAGCTATTGCAAATATAATTCAGATCACCGCTTTCCAAGAGACTGTGACAGCAGTTTAGTTTGCTTTTGACAACAAATGCTAAATCCCTAACTGATGCATTCTGTGTGAATTGCACAATGCCACAGTGGCTCTAGGTTTGATCTGCAGCACACCAATGCAGCTACAACTATCAGTAGCCACGTGTTGTAACAGACAAGTAGGAATTATCCCCAGCTATACGCTATACGACTTACAGCATCACCTGATAACTGAAGGCGCAGAGCTGACAGCGCGGCTGTCTCTTCTTCCTTCCTACCAGTCTTCCAGAGTTATTCCTAACGGAAAGTGAGCAGGGCAGCCCTATTTGCTTTATTTCTCTTGTAAGAGCAATTTGACATCTAAGGGGGGAAAAATGGTGTAAATTAAAAAAAAATACAAAACCACTCCAGTGCAAATTCACCAAGTTCATAGGCTAGGGATCCGCACTGCATATACCAATCACAGGATATTAATATGCGTATTCCCTTGAGCTGTTGGGGTGTCTCTTAGGAAACGCATCCCTGGCGTTTCCTGTTACCTGTTCATCTCCAAGGTTTAGGTTGGTAAGATGTCCGATTCGGTCACGGAGTCTCCCCACTTGGTGAACTATTGCTGTGCTTCATGTAAGTTAGATCTTCACAGACCATGAAAGAAGATACAGACTAGCTAGGACTGAGTGATCCCACTGAGAGTGGTGGAATAAAATTCTTAAAGAATGCAAGTTAAATGTGAAGCAAACCCACACAAACGCTTCAACTGGAAGTTTTGGTGTTTGTTCAACAATAGACTCGTATAATTGAATTTGCAAGGTTAAAACCTTTACCCTAACAGCAATATTTATAATTTCCTGTGAAAGGAAAATCTCAAATCTGACACACTCTAAAATCACATTTGCAAAGTTGATATTTAATAGATTAACTTCTTTTCAAGTAAACTGAAAACAGACCTTTTATTTCCAAAACCATGTTTTACCACCACTCCCCAAGAAAACTCCATTGAAAAAAGTAAAAAGATTCCTATCAGCTATTTAATTCTGATTGTTATTTCCCTCCCCACAATTTTATGCTATAGTATGTATAGAGGAATGAGGCTCTCTAGCGCGATATACCAGACAAAGAAATGATGGCTAATGCAGTTTTTCCACCATATAAATGTTTCCAGTAATTTACCCATCAAAAGTAGGAAACATGTTTAATTATATTGTTGTACAGCTGCTGCAGGAATATTTTATCCATCAGAAATGACATGCATAATGATTGCCTACTGAGGTTAAATACTATAAAAAAGAAAATAATGCATAGCAGAAAGTTCATGAATTCTCATTTTCTCTTTTGAAAGGACTGCAGTAGAAAGAAACAAAATCTATGCTATGAAATAATTTATTTTTTAGCAGTATTAATTCAGTTTACTCTGGCATGAATACTGATACCTTGCAGAGTAAAACATATCTTAAACTAGCCATTTCAAGGGTGAAGATGCAAGCGATTTCATTTATCAGATTTCTCCTCTTCCCTTTAATATCTTTTTTGGTAGGAAGGATGATTTAGGCTTTGCTTCAGATCAGGGCTTTTAACTCTTAGCCTTCATTACTGTTGAAAATCTAGAGACCAACAGAATATTCATTTAATATACTACAGAGTAATTAATGCCTGAAAGAGTAAAGTAAAAGGAAAAAAAAAGAAAAAACAAGCCTCCCTGCTAAAACGGAACATTAGTAATTTCTCTGTCATTTTTCTGGCAGCTGATGTTGTATGTTTTGTAAATCATTACATCTAAACCAGATGAAGCTGTAAAACAAATGTAGCAGGTCAGGGAAAACAACCCTGACAAACAAGAGAATCTGAACCCATGTTACCAGTTCAGTCACTCTTTTGTCACATCACTTACTCTTCGTTTTAGCCTGCTAACTTATCAGTATCACTGCTAATAAGAAATACGATCCTCCACACAGTTTCAGAGACCTTTGCTGCAGAAATATAAGAACTGGGAGTTTTGGAAACAAAAGGAGTAGTAAGGTGTTTCCTCAAAGTAAACTTTTTTAAAAAACCTTTCTAATAAGAGGATATAATAGAATGACTATTCACGTAGCAGGAAACAAGAAGAGTAGCAATGAAAAACAAACAGCGGTAATGTGAAGCAAGAGAAGATAAAGGACAAGAGGCAGATATTAGTTTAGACATGTGAGGTGAGATCCTTTATTAAAAAACATGGCAAAAGGCTCGAATTTGATTCTGCAAGAGATATGAAGGCAAAAACCCCAGAGTTGAACAGTAAGAGATAAGTGTGGGAGAAGACGACATATCAAGTATTCAAATTGTAGATACAAAGGAAGAAGGGACAAATTGTCCACAAGGATATGAATAGAAAGGCGGAAAGGATGGATTCTGATAATACAATGGAAAGACTTCCTGAGCTGCAAAAGAAAATAGAGCAGAGTCAAGAATGACATTGAGTGGATTAGCTAGAGCAAAGAAAAAAAATGAAGCTCATGAATAAAAAATACTAGTCATTGATCTAGCCCTACTGTACACTTCTTGTTGTCTTTCAACGGCAGCATCAGAACTGCAGCTGTGTTACTTTCAAATGCAAAAATGTTACTGTTGATTTCTTGAATTTGCACCGGCATGTATTGAAAAAGGTGCTGCTCATACTGTCTTTAAAGCAGTTTAGAGAATAGAAACTAAACATTTTCTATAATAGCAACTAAGGACTGATGGATGCAATAAAATTTTTATAGAATGATCTCCATCTCACTGGCGCAAAAATAGTACTTAATAAATATATATTCATTTTTCCAACCTTATAGAATACTTACCTACAAACCTCAGAAACAAATACAAATATTTCTTGAGCAGTTTTATCATGTATCTCTTTCTGCGATTCACCGATTTGATTGGAATGCGTTGCCTGGTATTAAACCTAATACTGAACGAGAGGAAAATGCCATCCTAAAGGTCAAATATTCAAACGAAAAAGAAGATTTTTAGGGATAGGAATTAAAACTAGACATATTAAAAAACAACATTATTTGTTTTTACCTGACAACTGCATACTGCAAAGAAAACTCGGTCAAATTTAGAGTGAGCTTCAGCAGATATTAAAAAAGTATTGAATAAAATTACCAGAAAAAGACCCAAGTACATGCATTTTGTACATGCAACTATAAATCCATTTATTTGTAAAACCATTAACATATTTTTGAGTTTTAGGAGTGTTTCTGAACAAATAATTGCTTTTTCTGGATACTTTTCACTGTATGCTTTTCCAATTTTTGTTTTGAAATATAAAATTTCCATACTCCTTTCTGCCTCTAACCACTAAGATATAAAAATAGGCAGGTCCTAACATCTAACTAGTGACATTCAATTGGATCAGTATGTCAGAGAAATCCATTTCCTTTAAGAATGTAAAAGAATTAACACTGCATTTTCCAAACAGCTTCCATTTATATTTCTGTTGAAGCATCCAATTCTCTCGTGAGATGCATGACTACTCGTGGTGACATTAAGTTCAGTACTAGATTCAGCAGAAAGCTGTTCCTGAACTTGAACATTCAAATAAAACTGAAGTGATATATACATACATCTAGAGCATGATCTACACAGTAATCTGTTTCAACCCAAGTCTCCTTTTCTGAAGAAATATATTAAGACTACTTCTTCATGAGGCGTCTGCAATAAGATTCATTCACAGATGTGGAAACTGAACTTGAAACCCTAGAAATTACAGTCTATGTACAGCAATGAACAGGGCATGACCAAAGCCCAGATAGCCCATTTACTTTCTTTACCATTTATCCTCACTGTCAGACATTCAAACATGCAAATAAAAAACCAGAATGAGTATGCTTGCTCAAGAGACCAGAATCTTCTGTGCATCAGTATAATACGGGGCATTTATGGTTTCATCAGTATTAGAAGATGTGGAGTTACTTATTTCTCATCTTAAATGAACAGTAGTAGTAAGTGAGTAACAGTAAGCAAGTAGTAAAAGTGAAGCTCTACAGATGCTCGTTTTGTTTCTGTACCTATATTTCAGCACCTTGATGTTCAATATAATTTCACATTTTCTAGTTTTTGGTTCTCCAAGGAAAATCCTGAGGACCCTTAATTGTACTTTATAGCTTTATGTTATATAAACATAGCAAGGTATTTCAAGAAAGGGCCAAGTTTCTGCATTTCCAAAAAAGTCTGTTCTCATACACAGAAAAGGAGATATGAATTGTAAATTCCTACTATGTAATTTTAGGCAAGGAAGAAAGGACTCCTTGGGGTTTGGGGAAGCGCCTTGGCATTTTCCTGCAAACATTAAATGAAGACTGCATTATGAGCAATGCAGACTTAAAGCTTCAAGACTCTTACGGGTCTCCATGGTTATTTATTGTGCAAAAGAAAAGCAGTATTAAGTAGATAATGATACATGATAGAATTAAATAATGAATAATAAACTTTTCTTGGAAGTTTTTGACCGTTTAATAAAAGATATAAATCTGTATTAAATTTTGAAGCATGATTAAAGTTGAAAAATATGGAAGCTTTGCAATTATCTGGAAAGTTCTACGGGATTTATTTGTCAAGATATGAAAAAATAACATTGGATCAGGAAAGAGACTTCCAAAAGCATGAAAGCATCAGAATATGATTTCTTAAAAGCTGGACTAATATAATCATTGAAGTACTACATTCCTAGCTGCATCTTCTTTCCTGGAAGCTAGATCTATAAGCATATCTGACAGACATTTCCTTAACAGTTTGTGTCCTATCAGTCTGTCATATAATTGACATACTTCTTTACCTTTAAATTAAACCAGTTTTATTCAGTGATGTAAAAGCCCGCCAGCTTTCCGTCAATATATCTCTGCACACAAGAATAGCGAAGTTCAGAGTTGCCTGATTAGCTACACGCAGCTACTACATAGTCACAGCTCTCTTCTTGAGCACAGAAATCAAAATCAGAAATATTTTGGTTTGTTTTGGTGCATATCTATATATGTGTGTGTGTGTGTGCCATATAGGTTTTATAGGGGGGTGTGTGTATGCACCAAAATATGTATTCATACCCATATATATATATATGCACACATACACACTTTCCCTCAAAGAAACAGAGGAGAACTTAATTGAATGATCAAAATCTCAAATAAATAGATAAAATAGATTAGCATTTGTGAGATGGGGCCTCCAACAACCCATCTGCTGAGACAGGTATAAAGAAACTTGACTGACCAATTGCCTTAATAATATTATAAAAACTTCTTCAAAGAACTGAACTGATGGACAAGGTGCTTTGGAATAAAAAGAAACTATTACAAATGTCATTTCAGCAAAACTCTTTCTAACTGTATCCTATAGAGAATGAAAGATGTCTGCTCTGATGAAAGTTTTCATAAAAATTATTTTGTGACTTCATTATGGGCTTTGTTCAAAGCCCATTGACAACCAGTCACAGGTTTTCAGCTCACTTCAGGGGTTTCAGAGTACAGTGTATTTTGCTGAAAGAGAAGAGATAAAAAGACCTCCTCTTTGAACTTGTCATTGAATATTAGAAGCGTGGAACTGCAAGTATCACCTGTGGTGTTTCCTAGTAGTTTTTTTTTAAGGCAATGGTTTTAATTATCGATAATTTTGACAAAAGGCTGAAATTTTCCAGGCAAGATTACTTTAATCTCTTTTGTCTTGATTTTAGCAAAACCAGTTTAGAGAAAGTGTAATGTTCCCTAATATTAAAAGAAATTCCTATTGATGATTGAATCTCATCAATTATTAATTGGAAAGCTACAGAAATTCTGTGCTTTCAAAGCAGTCACCTAAAATATAGCAGGGAAAGTTCTTATCGGAAGCATGAGCTACCCATGCATGTGGAAGTCTGCACAAATTATCTGCTCTCAAAAATACAATCTTTATGTGCTCAGAAATGGCAGCTTTACTGTGACTGATAACATTTCACTTGTACTAAGAGTACTTCAGACTGAGGCCACCAGGTGTTTTCCTGGGAGCATCTGAGGACCGTATAAGATCTAAGTTTGCTTACTAACACCGATAGTAGGAGCCTAACTCCTCAGTCTCAGTTCTGCCTTCTTCCTTCCTTCCTAACCTCAGCTTCCCCAGAACAAACTGGGATTAGAACACCACCACAAAAACAGTCTCAGAATTAAAGCAGCTGAATGAAAACCCATATCATATTCTTTCCTTAGCTACTGAATTCCTATATGCTAATGAACAAGCCTTTTAAAATAGACTTTTCATGGATAGCCATTAAATATGGACACATAATTAGTGATCATCTGATTTCTGACCTATGATCCTGATATGCAGACATATGGAATAGTAACATCTGCAACAGAAGTCATAGGAGCTCTGCTTTAAACTACTGTACCATTGAGCTATTTGTAATGCTAAATTGTCTGTAAAGCAGGTCATAGGTAGCTCAGTTTGTCAACAAACCTGAATGCTATTTTGACCTTCATTTCCATGTATGACAGTATATGACAGTATGTCACCTTCTCATTTTGCAAGGTGATCTGAAAATAAATATTTTTGAAACAAATAAAGCAGAGATATTTGCCACAGAAAAGCAAGGAAAGACGTTTGAATTTCTGGAGCTGGAATAGGTTGATGCAATACAAATGGAAGTAGAGAAAAGCAAAAAGAAATTCACAAATTCATCTGTTGAATCCAATCCAATTTTAAACCTTTGAACCTCTTCAGGGAAAGCAAATTTAAAAAAATGCCATGGGCATTTTTATAATGTGAAGGTGGATTGAATGATTAACAGTCTAGACCTTACTTTCCTTTCTGGTGTTCACAATGGATTTATGACATCAATGAACAAATGAAAAGATAGAAAAACAATATCCCAATCCAACTCTGTCCTCTAGGATGGGATTTTCTACTATATAGAAAGAGAACTCACTTGTTGTTCTACCTGCTCTCCAGAGCATAACAGCTGGAAGATATTTGATCTCTATTTAACTGCTCCTTATTCATCCATATTTTAATATTATATAAACGACTGATGCCATTATGGGACTGTTGTTATTTGTTAACTAATATTGTTTATTGTTATGGTTGTTAGAAATTGAATATGCAGCAGATTCAACATGTCACTTAACATGACATTTTCGTTCCTGTAGTAATTAAAATGAATTAAATATATTTTTTCTTCTGTAGTAACTCTGCTCATCTTTTAAATCTAGGCTCAGAGAAAATGTTGTGCCTATCTGTCACTATAAACATCTTTCCTTCTCTTCAAAAGAAAGACAAGTTCTCTTAATTTTGTTTCTCCTGTTGCTTTTACCTTCTTTTTCTGCCTACCGCCATGATACCCAAGATCCTTTTCTTCAGTGAGCTGGGAAATACAAACTGCCATTAAGTGTTATTTCATGACTCAACATTACTGAGTTAACTGTAAAGTTACCTGCTGCTTTTCAGCCAGTAGCTTTTGGAGCTGCAGGAATCTGAGCAGGATCATTCTTGTTGCTCACTGCTTTGAGCGTCAAGCTTCAAAAATCTCCAGCCTCAAGAAGAAGTCTGGTTAAAATAAACATGTTACCCATTCTTGTAAACAAAACTAAGCTATTAATTCTTTTCCAAGGCTTTTGACAAAGCAGATTAATCTAAACTTAAATCAACTAGGAAATCTGATTATTTCAAGTAGATAAAATATCGCATTTCACAAGAATGACTAAGACACACTCCAATCAAGGCAGATTACAGCATTTCTGTGATGTGTGCAAACCACTACTCTGTGCTCATGCTGTGAATTTGCTTCAAAAATGGACATATAAAAGGAAAATACGTAACTGACAAAGCTGCAAGTCAAAATTAATCAGGTCATTAGCTGAGAAACCCAAAGGAGATCTCAATCAGATATGAATGATCCAATAATTGTGAGTATCTCTGATGTATACTTGTTTGGACACCTATTACAAAGGGTCCCTAACACTGTTCTAAACTTACAGCTAAATTTAGGAACATCCCCTTTGAGTCTTACATTGTCTTCCAGCTATCTACATAATATATTCGAATTCTTAGCTGTTAATGTGAACATCAACAGACCTGAGTTCTTTGTAAAAAAATTCTGGCATATTTTTAGCGGTTGTATTTCTTGTTTTCAAGTATGTTTGGGTTGAATAAGTTTGACCCTACATTTTTAGATGTCTTGCAATCTTAGGTACCTAGTCCTGTCCCTGATTATCTTGGCTAATATCAATGCCTTTTCAATCCGACAGCAAACAAAGAGCTTGGCTCTTTCTGTCTATGCTAAATATTCCCAGGTATAGCAAACTTTCACTTTCCTTTTAGCTTTTCACCAATGCTTCTCTGTCTGACATACAATCTAACTTCAAACCTAGAACACTGTCAAATTTCAACATGGTAGATATGAACATAAAAATATAAAACATGCACAATAACTTTTGTGTAGTGAGCTAATGCATTTCTGCATATTAGGCTCTGCATTTAACTTATCCAGGATCCAAATATGTCAGTAGAAGGAAGAACTCACAAGTCATCCTTCTACAAAGAGTAAGCAATACATGTAAGCCATGCATTTAGATAAAACAATTACCTGGATAACTAAAGGTAGAAATCTACCTCTGCATTTATGGTACATATCTAAAAAAATGCCTGATTTTCAGCACTCAAAATTACTATGTGGGGAAAACATGCTGGTGCTACTTACTATCAAATACATATTTGTGAAATAAACTGAATTTTTAAAAACATTAAATGCAGTATTTTTTTTCTACAGGTACTGAGATATATCCTTCAATTTTTCTCAAAAAACGTATTTACGAACAGATTAGATAAGCACTCGTAACTATAGCAGGTGGGCATAAGAGACCTTCCAGGGTCTCCAACAACAATCAATTTCTCTGTTTCTGACTTTACGTATATCTTAGACTGGAATTTTAACCTCTTTCATCTTCAGGACAGTTACTGTATTGTAATGAAGTAATGACCTCAGACAGTGCTTGAACAAAAACCTTCTTATGGTATGTGCAGCACTGTAGGCAGGCATATCAAAAGCATGTGTTAGACTGGTGACTTATATTCTACTGCGCTGAAAATTAAAAGGAGAAAAAGTGAGGCTGAAAAGAAAAAAAAGAAAAAGAATAGTTTCCCTTAAACTTAGATGAGATTTTATGAAGAAATAATCAAGCTGGAATTTATTTGAACTTCTCTGTCTAAATCAATACTGGAGTAGTCTGTCTTTGCAGTGATAAGACAGGAAGATTCAGCTTTTCTATTGGGCTCAAGGCAGAAGCCACAGGTTGAAGTGATCAAAAATTATCTCCTAGCTCTTTTTTTTTTTCCCCCCCTCCTAGAGATGAAGCTTCAATCGATGGTCTCAGAGCTTCAGCTTATCTGTCAGACAGAAAAAAGCTGTCTCAAGCAGCAAGGACCTCTAATCAAATATTGACAGATCAGATGTTCTGGGTGATAAAAATAGATTTTAAATCCAAAGTGACTTTTTTTTATTAGAATCATAGCCTAACTGTTAAAGTCATGATGTAAGATAAATGATACAGTCTAAGCCTACCAATCAATTTATTACCTTTCCTAAATATAATGAATGTGAGTTTCCTGCTCAAGTCAAGGTCAAATCCCCACAAATTAACTTAAATAGCTTCATATTTTCCTCTAGATTGAGAAAAAAGACATCTGTTCATGACAAAAAACAACTTCTACTTGATTTGAAAAAGTTACAAGTTTGAAAGATAAAGAGAGAATAGAAATTTTCATACTCTACATTTAACTAGTATACCATTCTAACTGAATTCATGGTAACACTGTAGTATTTAACAGCTCACCTAAAGAGATCTCTGTAACTAGAAAATATGGATCGGTTTCAAAAGTCTGATAAAATTTAACTTAATACAGTAAATTACACTGTCCATAGGAGTACTACAGGTAGCAGAGAAGAAATTATAACTTAAACCAGAAAAAACTTACCATCAACTAACTGCTGAAAAATTCAACAAAAATGAAAAGAATTCTATCTACTCAGAATTAAATAGCTTTAATACAAATCCAGCCTGAACTGATGAGCATGCAGTTCATGGGTCCTAGTATAAGCCTACTAATAGATGCTATTGGTGGAGGAAAAATAAGGGAGAAGCATGTCTACAAACAGACCTCCCCTTTATAACTTCTGTATTGAACCAAGATGGTTTAAATTAATATAAAAATATTACACTTACCATGGAAATGATTACCTTGATGCTGGTTTTTTTTTTATAAGAGCATTTAAGCCTGTGCATTGTTCAATTTCCTAAAAGCATAGGACGCTTTAAAGGTTAAAAAAAGCCCAACAATACCACTTAGACATGCTTGTCTTTGGGTTCCCGAAGACCACAGCCACTATCAAAGGAGAGTTCATAAAATCTGCTGTACTGTGGGAATCAAGCAGAGAAAGAAGGAAGATACCAGGCTATAATCCTTGTACAGATGCAAAACATATCTACACACAGTGTTTCAGCCCAGGAAACATCCCTTCCAGCAGGAATCATAGAATCATAGAATGGTAGGGGTTGGAAGGGACCTCTAGAGATCATCTAGTCCAACCCCCCTGCTAAAGCAGGTTAGCCTAGAGCAGGTTGCACAGGAATGCATCCAGGCAGGTTTTGAATATCTCCAGAGAAGGAGACTCCACAGCCTCCCTGGGCAGCCTGTTCCAGTGCTCTGT
>VZSC01018829.1:169951-190377 GCA_013398225.1 Steatornis caripensis
GATCACCTCCCTCGACCTGCTGGCCACACTCTTCTTAATGCACCCCAGGATGCCATTGGCCTTCCTGGCCGCAAGGGCACACTGCTGGCTCATGGTGAGCCTGTTGTCCACCAGCACTCCCAGGTCCTTCTCTGCAGAGCTGCTCTCCAGCAGGTCAGCCCCCAGCCTGTACTGGCACATGGGGTTGTTCCTGCCCAGGTGCAGGACCCTACACTTGCGCTTTTTGAACTTTATCAGATTCCTCTCTGCCCAGCTCTCCAGCCTGTCCAGGTCACGCTGAATGGGAGCTGAATGGAAGATGACAAGCAATCATTGTCTGAGCAATGCAACACCAGACAAGGTTAACATAAATCAGCATATCAGAAAAAGCGTGTGTTGAAGAAAGGAGGTAGTTTATGCCTGGAATGGAGACATGGTCAGCTGTGTGGTGCAGAGAGCCCAAACAGTGTAATAAGTGGAGGATGCGTGGTACACATACAGTAACAACAACAAATTAGGAGGTGTATGACACACAACATACAGCCCACTGTTGCTTGCTTGCTATTTGATGTACATCTCCAATACTGGTATCTCGGGGAACTGAGAGATGCGTAGGCTTTTGTGACTGAGTTTTATTGGTACTGTTAGAAGAAAGGAGAGTAACAAAAAGAAATTTCAGGGTAAGACAAATGGAGGAGGAAGCTGTGCTCTGGAATCATGGGACAAAAGTCAATGTAGATCAGTATCTCGAGGCCATACTTATCTGGCCAATACTAAGACTAATATCCAACTATGATTCAGTACAGCTAATATAAACCACTTTGTTTTTATAGGCTAAATGTGTTATAGAACAGTGGAATCTTAAAGTGGAATTTTATTTTGGATTGATGAAGCATTTTCAAAGCACTGCAGTCACGTATGATTTCTTTCAGGATGAAATTTCATTTAAAACCCCAAGTATTATTTTGCTTTGTTCAGTGACAACCTCAAGAGTTAATCCTTGCGCCTTAACTTTCAAAATTCATGAACACAGCACAGTGTAGAACTTAAAACTGTGAGAAGAGAAATATAATGAGACATAAATCTAATTCACATGAGAAAACTCACTTACAGACTAACTTTCCTTTAAAATGTTAGAATGGCATGCAAAACAGACATCTACATTTTCATGCAAAGATGTGCTAACTCAAACTCGGTATCAGTTAACCTACGATATGATAGAATAAATTTGACCTTTTCAATTTTAATTAAAAAATAGTTTTGGTATAAAAATTGTGCAAGCAATCAACAAATTTAACTTTCTGAGCAATTATTAGATAGTTTAAATCACATCTATATTCCTATTGCATGTGTATAAAAATATATAAACATTGAAGGCACAACTATATAAACAGTAATTTTGATTAAAATTTCTTTAGTTTATTAACATGCAATCAAAATAGGATGATGAAAATCATCAGAGCTAAACTAATAATAATAACAACAACAGTAATAACAACAATTATAATCCTTTTATGGGACACTAGGGCAGTACTAGCATTTAGCAAACTTCAGGAGAAATAACTTATCCTCTCCAGCCTTCTTAATACATCCAAATAAAACCTTATTGAGAAGAAGAAACCTTTCTAACAGCAGCACAGAAGACAATTCCCTATATTTTCACTATCATTCTTCAAGACGAAATTTTTTTAAGAGTATCAGAATAATTCTGGCAAGGCTTGACTTGCGATTTAGTGCATATCCAAAATTTAACTAAACAATTTGGCCTGTGATTTCTCCCTTGCAGTACTCATGAAGATTTTATCTGCTTTGCCTGTTTATAGGATTTGTTGTTACAAGACCCTCATGCTCCTTATAAGCAAAAAATACCAATGTGTTAAGTCTCACCGCATCCACTTTAAGCAGAAAAATGACATCCAGTTTACAGACAGGGCATTTCATGAGTTCAGCAAAGTCAAATCGGGGTCATGCATAGTCAGCTGTAGAACTGCCACTGAATTCAAGATTAATCTCAAACTACAGTAAAGCTCACATTAAATTCATAGGAGACAAATTTTACTTTGGTATCCAGACTCACAGTGCTGGGCACTAACTTCTAGCTGCAATTTAACAGTGGCTTGGTCTTTTTTTTTTTCCCCCATTGGATTTTTGGTTGCTAACACTGCTCAGTTTGAGAAATAAACCAGTGACTGCAAGGGAATTAAGAGAAAAAATTAGTAACACAGGGGTTAAACTAAGCTACTCTGATTCTAATCAGAGCAATTCCACAGTGTGGTTGCTCTGACAACTGCATCTATTGCACAGAGATTTATTTCACTACATTTCACCTGCATCAAATCCAGACTTAGAAAACCACAGAAGTGGCTTTTCCACTGTGTAAACTAGTTTAGATTAAGATCAAGTGAGGCAGAGAACTGTCACTTGGATGATTTTTTTCTACCCAGGGTTCAAAGGACTATTGTTTCAGAAACAAATGTTTTCAGCATTTCGGAGCCCATACATTATATATTTTCCAAATCTTTTTCATCCAATGAAGAAACACACTGAATTTTCACACTCCTATTATGCATGCATTACGTTACGTGGGCATGCAAAGATATTTCTGCACAACTTTCCTTTGCTCTTTTACCAGCTAGTCTAGAGCCAGAAAAGAAATAAAGATCAAGCTATAGTGGAAAGAATGGGATTGTTTGGGTTTTTTTAAAAAAATTATACTTAAAACATCCACTGTAAAAATGCACTTGCTTTTTCCTACATAAACATTTAGACAGACATACAGCAAAATCTTTCTTTCTAATTTATGTGTTCTGATAAAGAGTCTTGCTAAACGTCCAGAGGTTATCTCCCCCACGATACCTTTTCTGGAAGTTTAGCACCATGCATACACTGAATGGAAGTGATGCAGATAATTTCCATGTTCTTTCAAGCTTTCCTTCTTATTCGGACCAAATATCCCCAAAGCATTTGGTTAATTAGTAGATACTTGCTCTGGCTTTCTCTACAAAGCAATGAACTGTCAAATAAGCTGCATAATTACTAATTCCTGATCTAAGTGCTGTTATTCTATAGTTCCAGTTTTCATAGTTTTCCTTTAACACATTACATTTACAGTCTAAAGTACACAATTCATAAAGTAAGATGTTATGTAAGCAGGAATGTGCTTTATCTTCACCTGAAAGCGTATACATTTTTTTCACATACATTCAAATTCCAGAGGCATTTCTATCACTGACTTCAATTCACTCAACAGTTTTGATATTTTACTCAAAATTTGTTTTTATTAAGAGATACTGGCAATCACATTTCTCCAGCATTATTTTGTATTTCTTCCTGAAATACGTATGTATCTGTTTATTTAGCAGAATGTATTTACTAAGGCTTGTATCTTCAGGTAAATGTTAACAACACAAATTCCTCCCATGCGCAGAAATTGTCCATACACGGAGCAAAACTCAGAATTAGGTTCTGTGCATGGAAGGTTTTGTAAGGTTTTAAAATACAAGCACAGTTTGGAATGCTCTTTATTAATAACCCCATACAGACAGGTTTAGTTAGTCCTAAAATAACACTGTGTTCACCGTCTCCTAACCCCACTTTATTATTGGACCATGCAGACCAGTAAGCTCCAATATTTCCTTGCGCTGGCTTGCATAATACACTTTGGCTTCTCACCGCACTGTGCATCCAGGTGACGGACAGCCAAGTTTGACACCTGTTTTAACGCTGGATGGCTGCCCTCTGCTTATTGACATTATCCGAATCCTCACCAGTGGGTTTCAGCTGGAAGACAGCGCTTAGAGACTTTCTTGTATTCCCATTTAAACAGATACACAAACTAAAACCCAGCTCCTTTGTGTGGATGATGAGGTTGAGGGGTGAGTTATAACTCTAGTGAAGTGTCTAGTTAATTGTGCAGTGAAAACATGCTACTAAATATCAGTATCAATTTGAAAGCCACTTGCAAACACTGGCTGAATTTTTCTCACTGCAGATAAAGGAACTAGAGCTGTTTTAACTTAGATCATGACAGATAGCAGAGTGGAGTGAGGTAAACAAACAGAAGTAGGTTTTTAGCTTTCTTTTAAAAACAACCCAAACCAAATAATCTTTTCATACCTTCACGTCTTCCAAAAAATTAACTAAGGTGTTATTTAAGTTGACATAGATAAATAGTTCAAAAGATTGCAAGGACGTTTACTTAAAAATGAGGCTTATTTTATAAACCAGACTTCAATTCAGCTTAAGTGAATCCAAACCAATCAGTGTATTTCCTATATTTATATAAGGCTCTGGATACATCTGAAAAGTTCCTTACTTATGTTCTCCGAGTATGACATATTACCAGATACAGCTATTGGCCATATTGTTTCAAGAAATTTTAAACCGAACACTCCATTAGCCATTATGAAATGATCTGTCAAGGAAGAAAAAATGGTGCCATATGACTGATGACTGTACCTTCCAAGACCTTTCAAGAAGACTTGGACATAATTATTTATGCTGGTCGGGCAACACAAATACTTACGACATCTTTGCTGTCAGTTTAGCAATTTCTGCTACACAGTGTTATTTTTTTGTTTCACCTTCACAGAGAACTCACTTGCAGGGAACAACGAACATGTGAACGGTGACACTGGATGGTTTAAACTTTCAGAAGTTAATACAGCTCTTGGGTTAAATTTTTCCTTGTGCAAGGAAATCTATACAATGTACTACACTTCTATGAGCAACTTAAATTCTTTTTATGTACCCTAGTAGCCAAATTGTTTCTTCTATTTTTTCTTTTGTTTTCTTTTTTTTATAATAATGTTAAGATGACAGAAGTCAAAAGTAAGTTCATCAAAGACAATAACAAAATAAAGTTGTACCATAGTTTTTTAAACATTTGGAAATGCTATTCTCACAAATACAGCATGTGTCAAAACACCAGGGTATCCAGAGCTCCGATTGGCTTACAGTGATTTATTATAAGGAATAATTCTGCATTCCTGTCAGTTGCTGGGGCAAGGCTGTGCTTGAGGCCTGTGCACATACATATTGGAATTAATGGAGCAGCAGTTCATGCTGCTGCGAACAGCTGGGGGTGCTTAACTTGTTTTTCTCTACAGAATTTTTGGATTTCATTTGTTTCTGGCAATTATGCAATGCAATAAAAGGGAGAATGGTGAATGAAGAGAAAAGGAGCTACGTAAAGGAGGAAAATCTGGAGCTACACCAGCAAAATATACTCTTCTGATAATGCAGATAAATTTATTTTTATATTTTACACGGTATTACCTGTTCTTGCCTTCCTCCAAAATGCTTTATTTGATGTCAGCAAGATTAAAGATCACTGCAGACATGTCTGCAAAATACACCAGGCAGCATAACACAGACCTTCAACCTTTTGCTGATCAAGTCTCCTCAACAGCAGAAGGAAGATAAAAATGTGCTTTTAGCTGCGACAGCGTGTTGCTAATACGGTCCCATTGTCTCTAGACCTGTGCTATTACTATCTCCAGGGCTCTTTAAAAACATGGCTGTGAGGATATATCACCTCTGGTTTGCACCTTCTCTGGAATCTCTTTCCTCCTGAAACCACTGTTGTACTTAAATTGGACTCACAACAGCAATTTATTTGTGATAGCTATTGTGCACAGCTCTACAGCTCCAGAATATTCTTAGGGCAACTGGTATGTTTTCACTTTTTAAGTTCTTAGCAAAATAAAATAAAGAAGAAAGAAAGGAGCAGTAAATGTGAAATAGCGCGCTTGAGAAGGCATTTTATTAGCACTGTATCCGATTGCTGCAGAACGTGTGAACAGTCCTGAGCTGCTCTCGGGAAGCATTCACTGGGATCAGAAAGAGGGAGGCAAACATGGGTGTTTCAGCAGCTGAAGAGAGGCTGAAGGGCAGCTGCAGAAACTGGAATGTATGTGATGCTTCGTGCAGAGACTGCGGGTTGTGCAGCTGCTTAATTCCCTATGGAATGTCCCTTTCGTCATGAGTACTCCTTTTTTTAGTGTATCTCCTCCAAAGAGGTTGGCAACGCCACATCACAGGATTCTGCCTAGTACTCTTCAGGGTCTAACTTACTACTGCTTTTTAAGTCAGCTAAAGCTCTGAAACGATTGCTTATTGCTGGGGCATGTTTTGATTGCTCTCCTGTCTTCCTTAGGCTATTCAAATGAAAGCAGCAGCTGCATTTTGCCATTCACAGTCATTTATGCCTAAAGGCTCATGTTTCCTGTCAATAGCTGGAACCCGTGATTGTATATGATTTTTGTTCTTTAGTTTAATCGTACATCACCGATATGTTTTCATAGCATTTTCCATCTAGTAATGACTTCATTGATCCATTCTTCAGTCTTTCATCTTTCTATGCATCTGAGCACATTGCAACAAACTTCAACTGCTCATTTTGTACCTTAAATTGCACATAAATATATATTATAGAGCTATTCAACAATCACTCAATATCAACAGGCTTACTATACAAGGGCCCAGGACAGAGCCAGGCATCCTTAACTGTCACTGGAAATAATCACAGATAAAAAGGAACACAACCAGGTTGCTACCAACTCCTTGGTCTGTTTCCCATTGCAGAATCAATGAAAAGAAAAGAAAGAAATTAAAAAATTAAGAAAACACGAAAGAAAAAGAAGCCAATGACCACAACAGTAAACAATTAAAAAATCTTCATTTCTTTTTTCTTAAGAATTTTAAAGTCATATGCAGTGATTTTAACCTTTAGATTCCTATTTTCATAACACATTGTTTGGCAATTAGGAACGTTAACGATTTTACATTCTAGACATCCTCATCAAAATAAACTGTAATATCTAAACATACTTACTTTCCTCTGACGCACTGTCCTCTTTTTCTCTGGTGGTTTTCCAAAGAATCAAAAATATTTGCGTTGAAATGAAAACATCTTCTACTGCATCCACGCTTTCAGTTTCTATCGCATTCTACTGCTACACAGCCCACAGTGCTGGATTTCTAATATTGCTAATATCACTTCCATAGCAACACACTAAGATATCATAAACTTGGCATTATGGTTTTATTCCTAGATTAGGTGTAAGGAGGAGCTGATTTCTAAAGGCAACTCTTCTTAAAACATGCATACACATAATCATCAAAACTAATTGCCAGTGGGATACAGATAATGGCTGTCAGAGTACTGTAAATCAGTCTCGCAAAAAAGTTGCCCCTCTTCAAATCTGAGCAAGAACAAAGAACTTGTTTTGCTAGTGATGTTTAGAATATATTTCTCCAGTCGTCCTTAAAGACAGTAGCATATAATCACAGGTATTCAGTTTTTAAGAAAGATGACATTACGTGTGTTTTTCACATGCTGGATTCAGTCCATTACACATTGGATTCAATGCAGCGTAAAATGAGGGCAAATTTGGGTCTACCCTTTAAGTTGCAAAGAATAAGAATCCACAAAGAACTGAATGAATAAGAAGGAATTCAACTTGAAAAACTGGCAAGATAATTTTATCAATAAATCTTTTTACTTTTAAGCACAAAATGTAATACATTAAGTAGAACACATATCATTTCGGTCAGCATTCTGGCATATCTTATGATATATAATGACTTAGGGCAAACGGGCCCCACTTGTTACTTCCTGGCTGGAATCCTAAGTAAAACTGTAAAAGCAGGATAATGCAAGAAACCATACACAGGCTGTGCTGCCACATAATTTGCAAATGGCTGAACACCTCAGAAATAAAAGGTGTTATTTTAAGACTAACTAAATCTACATTAGTATTACTCTGTACACTTTTCTGTAGCAGCAGTCATGATCGCAGAGGAAAATATTTCTCTACTGTTTTCAACATGGCCTTTTCATCAGGAAAGGAGAACATCCAGATCTCTTGGTTATGAAGTAGCCTATGGAAGAGGAAGAACTATTGTCTCTTTCTAAGGCATTCAAGTAGGTTCCTCTTCCAGCTCTAAATTAAAAGGAAAGGTTTTGCAAAGATGAATTCAAGGTCAAAAAAAAAAAAACAGGAAAAAAAAAAGAATGAGCATCTTTCAGCAGAGAATACTCCAGGATCTGCACTAGTAACTGCTTTGTTCAATATGTTCACAACTTGTCTGGGAAGGTAATGAATTAAGTTTCACAATATAAGGTTATGCAGGATAGCGATGATAGGAGCAAACTGCGAACAGTTTCGGGGGAAAAAAAGGGCTGAGCAATTGTACCATAAAATGGCTGATAAAATTAGGTGTAGAAAGACAGACGTTCACTGATGTATATGGAAAAAAGAATCTGAATTTCACATACAAAACAATGGACTCTATGCTTTCTCAGGAGGGGTGGCTTGGGGTTTTCACTACATCAGCTCAAAGTTCAACAGCAACGAAAAAAATTGCATGCAAGAAACAATAAGGAAAAGAACAAAATAGAAAACATTGTCATGCTGTCATGGAAATGCATGATGCACGGTATCGTAACTATTGTATGCAGTCTGATTACAACTCAGTAAGTTTATGAAAGAACTGGGAAAAGCCCAGAGAAAAGCAGCTAGTATGGCTTAAGACTGGGATTCTTCAGTCTGGAAAAGAGAGGCAGTTGATGGGAAAAAAGATGGGCTTCCACACATTATTAAAAACGGTCAGAGGAAAACAATAATTCAGTCTTTTCCAAGAGGAAGGGAAAATCAAATTAAACAAGAATTCAGATAGAAAACAAATGATCGGGTTTTTTTAACTGCATGGTCGTGTATTTAATTAACCTATGAATTTCTTTCTGTAAGATGTCGTGGATACTAAAATCTTCTATGTGTTAAAACCCCAGTTGAACAACGTAAGGATTTTTAAAAAGCTGAGAAAACAGCTTGGCCTAATAACTGCCTGAAGCACAAATTATTGTGGGCTAGAAGAAATATGCTTGGGAATTCAGGATAGTGTTTGCCAGGGCATTCTCTTCTAACCTCTGCCAGAAGTGGAATCCTTGGCTAGAGTTTCTCCTGGGCTGACCTCATGCAGCCACTCTTTTGTTGTTACAGCCTGTCTTTTCCCTCCAGCATGCATCTCTCTTCTTCTGTCACAGCAGAGGACTGGAAGCATTTTGAATACTTCTGAGAGAACAGAAAGCCCCTGACCTGGCCATACAACCTCACCTGCATGCACAGAGTAGATTATCCTCTTGCCTCAGCACACTGTGAACTAGGTCACCATCTGTTACTTGTAATTTATTTACTCACTTGTTTTCTTTTCAATTCTATATTGTGGTTCCTGTGGAACCATCCACACCGAGCAACTCAGGTGAAAGAGAGGAAGGATCAGAGAGAAGTCTGTGGGAGGAATGGATGTACAGTTTCACAGAGTAGAATACTCAATGGCCAAATCACAGTGAAATCTCATATAATGAATGATGGCTTTTATAACAAACTGGACTGTCAGTAATCAGTGGGGCTGGCATTTCCTAAGGGATTTAATACATTTTCCCATACGTCACTGGATGTCTCTATAAGCTTCTATGAAACTTTTAAATGTAGTTACTTCATGTATGTCCTGAACCCCGTTTTTTGACAAGAATCTGCCCCTCTGCTATATTATTAGAGCTACTTGTGCCAAGCTCACGCATTCAGGAAGTATACCGGCCGTCGGCCACCAGCCTCCACTATTGCCTAAGGTACAGTGCCAAGCAAATACAGAACTGCAGAAATACTACAGTTTGTGCTTCCTGTACTGTCATCGCACAGGAAGTACCTTTAGGCAACATGCTGCCTGGGAAGTGGGGTCTTGCGTGCAAGATCTAAATTTCAAGTTCTGTCTTACAAATTGGAACAAAAGGAATGATTCAGTAGGCAAAACAGAACCAAGCCCCAAGTTTACATTTACCTAGTCTATAATTTGTCCTCCCTCCATCAGGGATGAAAGTAACGGACAACTCCTTCCTTCTTTCAGGAAAAAGAAACAGTGATTGTTCATCGTCAGGGACAACATATTGGTTAACCATTTATTAAAATACGACAAATAAGGTTTTTAACAGTTCGAAATCTTCAGCTTAGTATCTAAAGTGTGTTGGACAGATTTGTCATTTTAAATTTATTGAAACAAGGTATAACCTAGAAAATGTCCTGGAAAAGGGAATTTCCACTTACACACGGTATTAATCTTACTTGCTTTGGATTGCAGTTAGTATTTTGTGTAAGAAAGACAAAAAGAAGTGATTTTTTTTTTTGCCAGCGTTCCTTCAAAATAAATATTTTTGCTTGACAAAGTGAGAACACGAATTAATGATCACGATACAAACCATCTTTTTTTTCCCAGTTCCTTATTTCTGTATCCTCTAAGATCTGTGTGATATATGGCTTTTTGTTTTTCTGTGTTCATAATTTAATACGCCTGCTATAATTTAAACATGCCTTTACATACATGTAAATCTTTAAGTAGCATGGCAAAAGTGATCTTTCTTTGAATTTCAAATGTTACATGAGAAACACCTTATAGGTCACTTCATTATATTTTACAGACTTAGAAGTATTGTAAATGTGACAGACCACTTTGAAGTACCACTTCTTGCTGAACAGTATTGCTGCTTGGGAAAAGTACAAGTGCATATTCTTTTTTCTTTTCTTTTCAAAAAGAAATCTTAACAGATTTTTTTTGTATCTACACATTCACAAGCACGTGGATTAACTTGTTTCTCCAACTAAAAGTATGAAAGTATTCTGACTAGATGACAAAATAATATCTCTGGGGCTGAACTTCATTCTCCACTGAGCCATTATGCCTGGTCTTGGATTATAAAGTTCCAAGGAAGTTCTCCTTTTACTTGCTTGGCAATCAGATCAAGATCTAAACCTGACATACACTGAGTACACTGATTTATGCTCCAGAATCATAACACTCTAATTTAAGAACAAGATGATGTGCCTAAATATGACAAAATTGCAGAATTAGATAGAAAATGAATCTGCAAAGACACTCAGTGAGGGGCTGGGTGTCCAAAACTGACACTGAATGCTCAAAGGCTTGTCACTAGTTACTGGTTCCAACAGGCACTCAGTAAAATTACATTTCTTGGCATTAATTCTGCAGAAGTGAAAAAATACCAGTTATGTAACTTTCATTTTGTGGTTCGTTCACCAGAATGAAAGGCTTGTAATGGACTGTAGTAATTTTGAGATAATACTGTGCTTGTACTTATGCTATCTCCTTTGTTTACCACGAGGCCAATGCTATTCTAAAATACCTGGTTTTTTCTTAAAACCAAGCAAAAAGAGGAAAATCAGTGCTTGTACTTCTTCAGTTCTTCTATTTCATGCTCAGTACAGCTCTTTTCCTGTTGAAGATGTCAAATACTTGTTCTAGTTTGGCACTACTCCTTAATTTTAGCAGTTTTGTAGACAAAAGTGTTCCACTTTTGCAGATAAAAACCATGATTTTCCTATGTTGCTGAAAGGAATTTTGAAAACAAAGTGATTTATTCTAGACATATTTTGTGAATGACTCTCATATATGTACCTTCAAATGCACAAAAATGGGACTCTTCCTCCTGATCTTCACACAATTCTATGAGCTGTTGTCTCTTGCCCTCTACTAGAAGTTAGCTACTATAGGATAGTAACAGGCTCAATCTCACACAAATTACCATTTCACATTACCATTAAAAACATTGTTTTCTGACCAAGAATAGTTTAACACATTGCAGAAAGTAAGTTAGAAATGAGAATTTTTGAGCTTTCTTAAACTAATCTGCATTCTCAGAGCGACATTTATACAGTAAACTGTAACATAATCTTTTTCTTTTCCATTAATCCATATTGGTTGTATGTTCATTCTGCAACATCCATGTGATAAAAGTCTGTTTCCTGTATTAACTTGCATTATTTCACCTAAAATGGTCACGACATGCCTTTGCTTAGCAGTTGAAAATTCCACTACAATACTTCATTTATCGTGGTATTTGTCACCGATACCAAGACACTGTTGTAAAAGCTGATGCTTGAAGAAGTGATTTCCCTCCTCAAATAGCTCAATACCTATTTCCCCTTAGAAACAAAATGAATCAGAAGACAGATAAGTAGCTGAAATAAAACATCCTGCAAATGAAGAATACCCTGATGGAACAGCTTATTTAAAAACCACAAGCAGATTTCAAAGCATTGGCTTTAAAAATAGACCCAAACAGGATAAATGAGTTAAATATTTCAACTCCTGGAATTTATATTTGTTTTAAATATTTTGACACAGTTTACAGTTCAGAACGATTTTTCTCTATTTCTATGATAATGGAAATTCTAATGAAATACTTTATCTACCTTAGTGAGAAGGCTCATCTTGTCTGTTTTTTGATAAGTAGCAGGAGCACAGACTAGAAAAAATGGAAATAACTAATAGATAAACTTACTTATAGCTGGAACCTTGTCTGAATCTTGGAACTAGAAGCTCTTATTGATATAGTTGTCAAAAGATGATGTCGTAGAAAAAGTTTCTTCAGTTTTCTTTTGCTCAGAACCGTCATTTTTCAGTATCTCATAAGAATTTCTTGGCATGTTAACGTAATCATCCCATATACCCAAATTCAAAGCTCGAATTCCAATGATATTTTCTAAGTCAGGTGCAGAGTCAACAGCTGAAGAGAAACTGCTCCTCTAGATGAATCTAAACTTAAAGGTTATTTTCCTCCCAATATTGGGCTATAAAAGACACTTCTTGCCATGTAGGATAAAAATCTCTTTCAGATACTCCTACTGCAGTCGACAAAGTACTTTTGCATATTGCTGACATAGTAATCCTTAGTAAGATAGCAACACGTTTTAAAGGTAGCGTATATCACATTCCTACATGTGATGTGCACACCTTAAAATCCATGTGGTTTAGTTTTCGTCAGTGGTTTGCATTTTTTTTATAAATACATAATTCCTACTAAGCGTATTTTATGTGTTGTTTAGCTATTACAAAACCTATGACATTAAGACTGTAACTAAGCCCATTTGGTGGTAAAAAAATGTATCTGTTGATGAATGCAAGAAAGCATGGAATGAAGAAGATAAAAAAAGAAACAGCCAGCATCATTACTCACTTTTTTCTATTTTTTTAACTGAGGTCCACTTTCCAGTATTGAGGTCCACTCTGTGCTGGATCTGCATATAGAGTGAACTGATAGCATGCTACAGTGACAAGAGGACAGCAGCTGGGAATGTTTATTGCAGATGAAAGAGTTGCACTCGTGCTGCCTATTCTTCAAGCCTAACTGGCCTATCCCCGCCATAGCTGGAAGCACGGATGGCTCATTTTCCAAACACATATGACGAAGCAAGTAAAATTCAAATTATTTGTCTTATCTTCTAAAATATTTGATACTAACATCTGTATATCTTGTCGGAAATGGAATAATAAATACAGCATTTTTTTTCATTACAGTAAGTCACAAGTAAAATTAACTGTTCTGTCTGCAGTATTGTGTAGTATGTGAACAAGTTATAATCTGAGCAAGGTTCTGGTGGCATTTTCAAATTAATTTTACACCGGTCTGTGCTACATCTACCTTCATTACCTACCCACATGAGACAGATGTGGCCCAGACAAGAATAAATCTGGAAATTCTATGATTCATCTGAAAGAATAATAGGAAAGTCTCTGTAATGAAGGCATTCTTTTCCTAAACACAGAGATGCATATGCAGAAAACTTTAGTTTTGATACATATTCTACCAGAAATCCCACAAAAAGGATAAAAATAAAAGTAATTAAATTAAATTACACTAATAAATAAGCACTAGAGACACAGTAAAAATTGCTTTGATATGAAAATTATGTCCACTGCTCTTCTAAAGTAATTTTCTAAGCTTTTATAATATAGCTACATCAATGAAAGAAACAATCTTAAAATTCAGTGCTATATATAATATATGGCACATGACTGGATATATATCTTTGACATGATAATATTAATACCTTTGTTTTCAGCTCCATTCATTCATCTCCCTGAGGAAAAATTCTGGATGCTATAATTCACCATCTGTCAAAAGAAGATTCGTGGACTACACTAGATTTGTGGAAGTTCCCTGTCTCTTGTCTGTTTGGCATTCAAAATGCACTCTAGTGAGAAAACCTTGTGGCTACGTTACAATTAGTCATAGCTAGTTATCTTCTACACAGAAGATACACTATGTACTTCGTATTATATTCAGAATTTTATTGAAGTTCACTAGTTGAAGTAGCGCAGACATACTTAGCTGCAAAATATTTATGAGTAGTTTTTTGTGCTTTGGAATTTTTTTAATATAGCTGGCATGTACTAACCTCTTTAGGATTCAAAGTCCATGGTCTATAGAGTCACTCCAAAATTTATAAGAAGAAGAGAGTTATCTATTGCCTACATGATACANACATACTTGGCTGCAAAATATTTATGAGTAGTTTTTTGTGCTTTGGAATTTTTTTAATATAGCTGGCATGTACTAACCTCTTTAGGATTCAAAGTCCATGGTCTATAGAGTCACTCCAAAATTTATAAGAAGAAGAGAGTTATCTATTGCCTACATGATACAGCATACCTTTGTGAAACAAGTCTTCATTCAGGCTTCATCATTTGTGGGTACTTCTATGTATTAAGAACAGTAATACCCTTAGAAAAAGTGGAAAGAATAAGAAAAGGTAAATTCTCTACACCCAACGCATAAAAACTTTTATTAACCCCCACATAAATTTTCATGTGTCATTGAATTTCTTCACTTAGAGAACTAAAGTAATAAAATACTGAAGGAAAGGCTATACTCACCGTACTTTTCATTTGGGCAGAAAAAAATTGTCATGAATGCTCACCAGAACACACATTCTTGTAAAACTTCTTCGTCAGTTTGGCAAGGTAAATAGGTCACAGTTGCAATATCAGAGAACCACCAGGGTGTTGGTAGCTTTAGATAATACAAAATACAACTTCGGACATTGCAAAGCACAAGTTATGAATTTGCATGGCTATGATTCAGTTCAGTAAATACCGTATCGTACTATGTTTAGAAATGGGAATATTTATCATTAGATTTCCTTAACTGGAGCTAAAAATCTATATAGCCGATGTTTCCCACTGAGAGTTTCAGCAATGTGTGTGTGGCTGTGTGGTTAGTAAGAGTAAAATCAGAAAGGTTTTGGCTGTGAAACAAAGGATACATTGTTCTACCAGAAGAATGTGCCGTGTCACAGAAAAAAAGAAATGAACTGGTGAAAGTAAACCCATAAATCAACTCTAAAATTTCAAATAAAATGCCATGTAACTTCTTATAATACAACAAAAAATTACCAACAAGAAAATTATTTGTATGACTTTTAACTTTAATCTAAAAGGTCTTTGTTATACAAGTTCTTAAACAAATAAAGAAGTGGAAGTGTTCGCTACCGACCCAAAATGTTAGCCAAAAATACCATGCTCTAGAGAATATGAAGATATAATATAAACATATCCATTTTTTGAAAATGGCTTTGTGCTTTTCAGTGAGTGATTATGAAGAATAAAGTACAAAGCTCAGAGATGTAGAAATACAACCTCTTTCTTCACGATGAATTGATTATTGATGAGCTTGTATCTTCCTGGTCAATGATATGGAATCCAATCTTTCTGAACTCCAGTGGGTACTGATACTTTTTTTGTCATTGGTTCCAGCATAAATAAATTAGGCTTAAAAAGAGTTTTGTATTTAAATTGGATTTAATTCAATTTAACGATCATGGGAATTCTGAGGCAGTGATGACAACACAGTGATAATATAAGGCCTCAATACAACATATGCTCACTTACCATATCCATATGGAAAATATAGTACATCAATATGGAAATCTGAAATGTATAACAAATCCTGTATATCTGCTGGTCCACTGAGGTTTAATGTCAAGACAATGGAAGGTCTTCTAAGCTATTGTAGCATGAGTTATACCCTGTTTTATTACCCATGAACAATTGCAGATGTAGTTTTTTGAGATACCTGATTAAATGCCTGTGTATTTCTCTTTCTTTCCCAAGTAATTTCTTGATATAGATCATAATACCAATTTCCTTTACGAATTTCTATGTCAAATATGTCCTTCCTCTAGAACTGAAGAAGACTTGGCTCTGTTTTATTCTTGAATGACGTGTCATCAATGTTACTTGCATGGTCCCGATTTAATAAGTGGGGTCACATCAAGTATATTATATCCCCCAGGCAGCAAAAATTAACAGCTCCATAAATGTGTCAAGATGACAAAAATCTCATAAAGTTGGTATAAATTTAATATGAATGACCACTATTCTAGATTTTCCCTTAGGTATCAGTAAAATTACTTTTTTTTCCTGTTTTTTATTAACATCTTCTTGAGTAACCACACAGAAACACACTTAAATTATAGTGCAGTGCATTCCAATTTGTTTTAGAAAGCATTTTAAATAAATAGATATCCATATCCTGTAAAACATGCTGTTGGCAGCCTTATTTGTTTTGTTCAGTAACTGAGGTACAAATTTCAGACTAACATTATAATAATAATTACAATATAATATAATGAGAGTAATTTTTGCACAGGATGTGGATAAAAATGTAAGAGACCATTTAGTTATTGAAAACAAACAATAAAAAATGTGTCTTTCACAGCTTCAATATTGTTTTTTCAAACTCCCTCCCAAAAGAAAAAAAAACCCCAATAAACCTTAAGCATCTGTTGCCTGTTTAATAGCCGGCCCAGCTTTAAATTGTGAAAACCAGTAAATGAAAGGAGTATTATGGAAGAACATTCATAAAATTAAAAGTTAGTACTGAATTCCAAAGTCCTTGGTGTTCACAGGAAATGCCTAAGTGACAAAGACACAAAGTTGGTTACTTTCTACATTGCTGTTGAAGTTCCTGTCATGAATTTTATGAATTACTGCTAAAAGGGAAATTGGATGGCCTGAAAACACTATAGAAAATGAGGTATCCAAACAACAGTCCAAGAAGACCCCTATTAGAATCAAGAAATAGTATGGTATGTAGCGCTTCCTTCAGTTCTACATCAACTCATAGATTAAATAAATAGCATGATAAAAAGGTACTCACATTTACTTTTTGTCTGTGAATTCCTTCCTTCTCTGAGATTATGCCTTATGTTGTGAAGAACTGTGACCATAGTAAAAAATTTCACTATTTTTGTTCTCTCAGCATTTCATTTCCAGAATCAAGACAATCCAATCAAATCACCTTATCTTGCCCAGCATAAGCTGTGTTCTTCATGAAACTTTAACATAATGAGCAAAAAGTTATATCAATTATGTCATGACTAACCATTCTTATGTGACTGACTGATTTTATTTTATATCTGAAAATATGTAACTGTATAATGGTACCATTTTTATCCAAAATTTGCGAGCATGTTAAATTTCCATCCTCCCCATAACAGGACTCTATACAGTTGCTGAAACCATAACTGTATGAATCAATGACCTATATTTCCTCAGATGTCAAGTGGAACCAGGATTTTACCTGACTTGCTTTTTAGTATAATTTTAATTTTTCTTTTGATGTTATTTAATTAGTATTTAAACTTTTTTCAAGAGACCTTCTTTTGCCTCCCCCATCAATGGGATTGCCACAACCCACAAAAATTCTAATGCTGGCAGTTTGAGAGATTAATGAAAAGAATCTTGTTACATGAGTTACCTGTATATATATACTGTATACCTATATACTATATACTATACTATATACTGTATACCTATATNTATGTGACTGACTGATTTTATTTTATATCTGAAAATATGTAACTGTATAATGGTACCATTTTTATCCAAAATTTGCGAGCATGTTAAATTTCCATCCTCCCCATAACAGGACTCTATACAGTTGCTGAAACCATAACTGGATGAATCAATGACCTATATTTCCTCAGATGTCAAGTGGAACCAGGATTTTACCTGACTTGCTTTTTAGTATAATTTTAATTTTTCTTTTGATGTTATTTAATTAGTATTTAAACTTTTTTCAAGAGACCTTCTTTTGCCTCCCCCATCAATGGGATTGCCACAACCCACAAAAATTCTAATGCTGGCAGTTTGAGAGATTAATGAAAAGAATCTTGTTACATGAGTTACCTGTTTACAAACACTTATTTCACACAAAAATGTTTAAAAATACAAGTTATTTTTTAAAAAATGCTTAAGATTGTGGATGCTGTTGAATTCTATTAACATACTTATTAACACACTTTGCTAAATATTATTGTTGTTACATTAATCATTCTTTGCTACCAGACAAAATTTTAAAAAGTTTCCATTTGTACAACAGAACATTTGCTGTTCATAGTAAGAACACTATCAGGTTTCTCTCAGAAAAATAATGGATACTACCCAAAGGATTATTTGAGTCTTAATAAAACCTTTAACAGGAAAGGAATTGAAGTAGACCATATTGCTTTGAATCTGAACTGCAAAAGTAGAAGGTAAGTTTCTGCTGCACCTGTTTCACACTAGCTCCTGGAACATTCACATTTGAGAGCTGTCTGTCTTTCCCAAATCAGTGTCTTCTACTGTAGGTGAGCTCGTTAGCTGTCAGTTGTTCATCCGCTAGGTTTTATTGTATAGGTTGCAGAAACTAATCCATGTTTAGTTGTCATTGTAGCGGGTTAATATTAGACAATTACCATAGACCTTCTGAATAGCAGTAAATTCTTTAGATTTTTATAGATAACGTGACTGCTTGCAACCCTGCAAATACATCTTTATGCATATATAAGATGTTATGAATGTGACATTTAAATTAGTCTCAATAACTAAAGTGATTGAAGATATTAACTTCAATTAATATGTGAAATTAACTAAATATGGATTACATTAGCCTAATTATAGTAATAATATTTTGCTAAGGTTCGTAATTACAATAAAAGTGCACAAAGCCATGGTTAGCCCTCTACAAGAATTAATCTAGACTCCAACAAATTCATTAAGGTACTCCATCAGCTCCAAAAGACATTCAACTTAGCAGGAAATAGCATCATCACATAACTCAGTAGTGACATGGGTCCTGCCACAGGAGATATCCCGAATAAGTACTGAGAACTAAATCATGTTCCTAGTCATTAAGAACATCTCATTCAAATTCTTGGAGAAAAATGCCTAATACTAAACTAAGTACTAAATAATTATTTCATGCTAGTCACTTAAATAGAAATGGTAAGGATAAAAGTGCAGCAGAAAGCAGTGTTTAATTTCTTTAAACGAGATTCTGAATTCTACCCATCCCACAAAGCAGGTAATCTAAACTCATCTCTAACAAAATTCAAAATCATTTTCAATATTGTTCCTCTGCAGTCTTTGTCATTTGCCTGCTTGTTTTTAAACCTTCAGCCTCTCAATTTCTTTCCAGAGTGTGCTCTTATTTTGAAATATGTAAGCAACCCCTTTTCAGTTACAGTAATACACTCAAAAGTATCGGTGAAATAGAATGCTCCCAGTTTTACTATCTAAAGAGATAACAAAACTTAGGGGTATTACAACACAAGTGACAATTTCAAGGGATGCTTCCAAGTAAGTAGAAGCATAACTTTAAAGTGAATATTTGGATCTCTTAAGATGACCACTTTAGATGGTGTATAAACTCTATATTTGAATGCTAAATGACCCTGCAGCAGTAATAAAATACCAAGAATTGCACATGCAATAGTAACTGGCACAATCCAAACCAGGTTTAAATGTAATATTCCATTTTAAAGGACGGAAAACATTTTTCCTGGCATACTCAAGTACATGACTAAGATTTTTAGAGTCCACTAATACTCATTTCTTGTTAACTATACACTGCAGGTGATTAATCAGCCTGTTAACCAACATGGCAAAACAAATGAATATAAATGGCTCGTGTTCAAATCATGTGAAAAAACTGCTGGTCTAGTCACTCAGGTTCATTCCTGTAAGCACCTCCTGCCACAGATCTCTGGAATTCAGTTGTCCTCTAGCTTCTCATTAGTTGACAGTACCTCCCACGGTTTGTGTTAGAAGTGTTAGTGGGACTGTAACATACGCATGGTTTCTTCATATTCCTAAACAACACACCACCAAGGGGCAACACAAGGAATACTATAAAAAGAACAGAGGCAAACTTGTGCATGAAAACTGATGCTGTTACGAGCGTTCATCTAATAAACAAACCTTTTTATGTTAAACGTGTGCTTACCAGCTCTCAGAGAGTAGTAGCCTACTGCAGTCTAAAGAAACCTATTGCAGTCTGGTTCCACTGACCTACTGCAAAGACTGTGAAGTTGAATATAATAACGCAGTCCTGCCAGCTAGGGTTTCCTAAGATATGTAATAGTTATTCTCAGAGGACAACTTAAAGACAATGAAGTGAGACTATAAGTGGTACTTTCAGTAGAGTTTCTTTACGCCTGACTCTAAACTTAAATACAAGAATTTATGGAATTTGGCCCATATGGCCAGTACTCTTATTGCTATATTATTATCAGAACTACAAGAAATTTCTAACTATCAGTAATAAA